>SJYT01029515.1:55593-119438 GCA_006410635.1 Cephalophus harveyi
CTATTTAATTTAAATATATTTAATGTTATATTACTAAGTAATTTCAAACTCAGAATAAGGACTAATAAAATGTTTAAATTAATTTACTTTCCAAGTTGGTGAGCTGATTAATATTTACTCATAACTTTCAAATATGCAAAGATAAAGAAAATATGTACATAGGAGATTTTCAGAGACTCTGAGTTTTTCTTCATAAAGAATATGAAAAAGACACATTCCCCAGTGTTCACTGCAGCACTTATTTACAATAGCTAGGACATAGGAGCAACCTATATGTCCATCAACAGATGAATAGATAAAGAAGTTTGGTGAATATATACAATGGAATATTACTCAGCCGTTAAAAGGAACACATTTGGGTCAGTTCTAAGGAGGTGGATGAACCTAGAGCCTAATATACAGAGTGATGTAACTCAGAAAGAGAAAAGCAAGTATCATATATTAACACATATATATGGAATCTAGAAGGCTGGTACTAATGAGCTTATCTGCTGGGCAGCAATGGAGAGGAAGACATAGAGAAGAGACACAGTGGGGGAAACAGAAGGGACGGATTGAGAGAGTAGCACAGAAACATATATATTACCTTATGTAAAATCAGACAGCCAGTGGAAATTCACTCCAAGCCACAGGAAGCTCAAATCTGGTGCCGTATGACAACCTAGAGGGGTGGGATGTAAGGAGGTTGGAGGGAGGCTCAAGAAGGAAGGGTCATATGTATAGCTATGGCTGATATATGGCAGAAAGCAACACAGCATTGTATAGCAATTATCCTCTAATTAAATATAAATAAATTTAAATTCTAAAAAGAACATATACCAGTTTTATATTAGGTAAAAATAAATGAAAATGGAACTATAAGGACCTGAAGCATATAAAAACTATATATGTTATTGATTATGAAGAAAATAAAGTGACAATTGACAAAGGTAAAGGCACATCATAAAGAAGAGGAGATTACACAATTTAAATCTTGAGATCATGTTCCTTTACTTTATCCTCTTCAATGAGGAAAACAATCTATACATACAGAAATGATTAATAGGTTTGAAATACAAGTTATCTGAATTGCTTCTGGCTCTTGGAGATGAGGTGATAAATGATTCAAAGTTGGGGATATGTAAGCTAAAGTAAAGTAACAATGTTTATCAAAATATCTGTATAATGTCTTGAATTTAGCTTTAAGATGGCTAATCTCATGAAGTAAGACAGTTTCAAAACCTCGCCTTGAATTTACTGTTGATGGCTAGAATAGCTTGGCTTTTATTATTTTTCCCTCCAACATCAAAAAAGCAAGAGAGTTCCAGAAAAACATCTATTTCTGCTTTCTTGACTATGCCAAACCCTTTGACTGTGTGGATCACAATAAACTGTGGAAAATTCTGAAAGAGATGGGAATACCAGACCACCTAACCTGCCTCTTGAGAAACCTATATGCAGATCAGGAAGCAACAGTTAGAACTGGACATGGAACAACAGACTGGTTCCAAATAGGAAAAGGAGTACGTCAAGGCTGTATAATGTCACCCTGCTTATTTAACTTATATGCAGAGTACATCATGGGAAACGCTGGGCTGGAAGAAGCACAAGCTGGAATCAAGATTGCCGGGAGAAATATCAATAACCTGCTGATTAAACCTTGTGCAATCCCCAGCGCCTACAGAAAAGGAAGTTCCTTGGCTTCACTCTATTTCTGCAATCTGGGAAGAACTCTCTTGTTCTCTCTCTAATCTGGCTAGATTTAAAGAGAGTGACAAGGAGTGTGGCCTCTGGATGCTGCATAGATTCTTTAGTTGGCTTCCTGTTTATTTAAATTTAGTTGTCATTTTACAGTCCCAAGCTTTAAACTACGAACTGCTCATAGCTGATTTGACTGGTGACATTTCTTCAAAAAGTCTGAAGTCTTCTCCAGTTTTTCTCTTGTCATTTCATCTGCCAGTTATCACATGGAATCTTTCTCTTCTCCATTGGATCCATTCAATCTGTCTTAGATCTCATTTTCAACCAGTACATTTGGTTTTTGGTATCTGCACTTTGAAAGATGTTCTGATGCTTTGGTTTAACCAACATGTCTTAATGGATCTGTGCTACTCAAAGCTCTTTTTATTCTTATTTCTCTTCATTCTTATTCTTTTTTCTTATATGCTTCAGGAATCCAAAATAAGTTCCACCATCTTTAACACATAATTTTCAAGGTTACCAAAGGGAAAGTTGACTCATTGGAAAAGACTCTGTTGCTGGGAGGGATTGGGGGCAGGAGGAGAAGGGGACGACTGAGGATGAGATGGCTGGATGGCATCATGGACTCGATGGACGTGAGTCTGAGAGAACTCCGAGAGATGGTAATGAACAGGGAGGCCTGGCATGCTGCGATTCATGGGGTCGCAAAGAGTCGGCCACGACTGAGCGACTGAACTGAACTGAACTGAAAGGTAAAGTGTGTGTTGGAACAAGCATGGAGATATTCATGGGCCAAACCTGGAAGAGGAGTGTGGTTGGCAGAATGTTAAGACCTTCAGTGATCCTCCCTCTTGTACAGGCCCCTCCCCTTTGAGTGTAGGTTAGCCTGTCACTATGGAAAGATGTCTCCTGAGATTATTCCTTTATATGGCAAAAGGGAGATTATACAGTTGGGATTAATCTAATCCCATGAGCCCTTTAAAAGAAGAGCATTTTTTTTCAGCAGGGGGGAGGGTTAGGCTGGTATCAGAAGAGGAGGTCAGATAGGACTGGACGTACTGTTGCTATTTAAAGATGAAGGGATCATGTGAGAAGGAGTATTTCCTCTCTAGGAGCAGAGAGAAGCTCTCGGATGGCAGCTGGCAAGGAAACAGGGACCTTCTAAGGTCCACAGCCTTGAAGAACTGAATTCTGCCAACAATGTGAATGGAAGGAGACTTCTTCCCAGAGTCTGCAGAGAGGAGCCCAGTCTAGCTGACAGACACCCTGCAGGCTCATGAGACTCTAAGCAGGGAACCCAGGCAAGCTGGCCCAACCTGTAGAAGTTTGACCTAACAAATAGCTATTGTTTTCAACTGTTAAGTTTGTGGTAATTTGTTATCCAACAACAAAAAACTAATAGAAGGAATAATCATTTATGTTTGTCTTCAGTTGGCTGGAACTTGTAACCTAGCCAAATCTTGGAATGCCTCAATTCAAGGGAAGAAGGGAGGAGGCTGGGAACTATGGTCTCTCTATGTACCCAGAATGTAGAGGTGGGTGTTGGTAACACATTAATCTGTATGTGTGCTTATTGTATATATGTACACACACATACACATACAATGTAAACACTGACACATAAAATTTAAGTCTCATTTGCTGTCAAGATTTTCTCATTACATAAGCCTTTTTTAATATGTGCTATATTTTATAGTTCTCCCCCTATGTTTAGTTATTGATATTTTTCTCTGGTGAAACACAATTTTCTTTTTGTAGTCCCTGATTAGTTTTAAACAGTGAGGCTGTTAATTACTTTCTGGGCATCCTCTTAGCTTGGTAGGCTGGTAGCACAGTGACAATTTTGTTAACTTTGTAATGGAGAGGCTGTAGAACATTGAAGAGTTTTTTGAGTTGTCAGTTTCCAATAAGGCATCAGGGAATCTTTACCAGTGAGAGTAGAGTACTCGACTGTTCATTGTACATCTGTTTGCTTGTGGAAGACTGATGCCAGTGTAGATACAGGGAAATGCCCTTATCTTGTACGGGCACGTTAGACAGCTACATGGTAGTTTGAAGTTGCTCATTAAGTAGTTGTTGAGAGCTCCAGACGCCTGTGGCACACTTTGTGTTGTTTGTCAGTGATGTGCTTGCTTCATGCTCTTTGACATGACTAGGAGACCCAAAGCCCTGAGTGGGTTTCTAGGTGTAGCAGGTGGACAGTGCCAGACATCTATTGGAAAGGATGAGATCTTGCACCCTGAGGTGTCCCATGAGGACTTGGTGTCATTGGACAGCTTGGTCCAGGAGAGAGAAGTCAGACGCTCTTTGGGTCTGAGTGAAGTAACCTAAAGGTGATGTATCCTGTCGAATTGATTGCAGAGTGGGTAATCACCATTCTGTAATTGTCCAGCTTTCACCTTTGTCATTCCCTGCATTTACAGCTGCTCACTGAAGTGACAGGGATGCTTCTTTGTGTTGCATGAATGCTGGCCATGTTTATTTTATTCATTAAACTGCTCAAGTGGCTACTTCTGGGCAAGAGGCATTGCAAACCCAAACCTTTGGCTCTGGCTGGCCTCCATCGTGTTTGTAGACTGACTGAGTGAAGTGCTTTCTGGAGATGTTCTGTTCATTACAGTTACCAAGATTTTACTCATGCAAGTTAATATCTTATTAGCCAGAGATTCTATTCTACTTAATGCTCAACTTTTCACTTGAGTACTGTCTCCTATTCCACTTTTTAATTAAGTTTAACAAGCAAATTTGTTTTTCATTTAGCTCTTTTCTGTCCATGGCATCCCTTACTCTCTGTGCATCTTTGGCCCTTTCGGAACTCACAAATCCAAGTTCTTTAGATTTTCTACTTTTTTTGGTCTTTACCTTCACCATAAATCCAAACAAGAATTTCTAGAGAGATGCTTATAATGCTCATCATCTATTTCTTCTCTAAATTTTTTGATAAGACATGGAAAACTCCTTTTTCTTAGCTCAAACAGAAGCTAGGAAAACTTAATTGTTTACAAAATTTAAATTGGTCAGCAGGTATTTTGCGATAATTAAGATGCATTTAATTCATTTTTTACAAGCTCTTTCAGCTACTTTCTATGTCTCAGGATATGTGCATTTAAATCCTTTAGGTACATATTAACCATAAATCACCTTATATGAAAGAATATGTTCTAAACAGAAAGCTTATCATAAAATCTCTATATCAGGGCATTTGTCTAAATATGGTTACTGTTACTCTACTTTTATGAAGCAGTGAGTTGCGTTGATATCATGTGATGTGTATTTGCTTGCCCTTTATAAATTTAAATTATTGCTGTCTACTGGTTGCTGCCACAAATGATCAGATGAATTTCTGTAGGCTCTTCTGACTTCTGTAGGCTCTTTCCATAGGTTATTGCAGAATAATTTGACTCTTCCCCATACTTGACATTCATTTTTATCTTCATGACTTTTGGGCATCTTCATTCATCTTCAGTTTACTGACTTTAATTTAAAAATGAATCATATCACTTTGATAGATGGAAAAGCCACATTATGGTAAATAGAGATATAGGAAACTATCATGCAAAAAAGAGAGTTAAGTCCTACATACTCTTCTTGCTTGAGTAAATCTATGAGCTTGAAGTTTATTCTGCTTTTGTTAAAACAGGAAATTAACAAATGTTAGGCAAGCAGTTAATATCCTAACAATACACTGAAGGCTTTTTCCTTCAGAACAGTTGTAAGAAGACTAAAGCAAATGATAGCTTCATTGAAGGAATCAGTGTTATTGAGGATACTGCATCAACTGTGTTGTTTAAAACTTGCCCCCTCCCAAATTTCACTGCATAAATGGTTGACTATTTTCTGACCTGCAGGGAATTTTCCACCCATGATGTGATTTGATCATGCATCATAAAAGGGAAGTCATCTGTTTAGGGCAGCAGTGAGTCATCTGTGCTTAATGTTCAGAAGGGAGGCAGAGGAATGCTTCAGGAGGAGCTCTTGAAATCATTCAGAAAGTGGTGAAAGACTGACCATCATTAGTGTGCAACATGATCAGTAGGGGCCAGGATTTAGGAGCTCAGAAACTTCAGATGTCCTCCTGGTTTTCCCATTCTGAGGACCTGTGAGACACTGGACAAATTGCTAGTCACTTAATTTCATCTCAACCCCCACATCTCCCAATTCCTAGGTTCCACAGCTGAGGCAAGATGGACATGAATATAGGTTTTGACATTCAAGCTTCTTGTCTTGTTTCCCTCTGATTCATATCTGAATGGAGCTATTAATCATCTTTCTAAAGAACAACTCTAACTTTGCCCCCCGCCTCCCTGCCAACTTAAAACTCATCAGTGATCCTTATGGCTCCCAACCTAAAGCCATTATCAGTCCCATGAGAGAGTTTGGAGTGTGGTCTGAGGTGTGTTACCCACCTAGTATCATCTCTCACAGCTCTTTAAGTGTGTGATTGTCCTTTACCTATTCTCTGGGTACTGCACACACTTACCTGCTTTTCAGCCTTCACATTATGCTGGACTCTTTGTGGAAATTCCCCTCCCCTCTGTTCCACTTTATAGTTGACGAATCACTGCTGCTGTTTCCAGTATCAGCTTGATAATTTCTTAGATATCTTTCCCTCGTTTGGTGTGGGTTAAACGCCCTGCCATGTGTGATGAAAACTGCCTGGCTAGTGTGTTTCTTAAGCATAGGGCTTGGCGCACTGCCCTGCTTGTTGGTTTACTTCCTCATTGATTTCCCCCTGGGTGGGTCTAAAGAAAGGAACTCTGTTTAAGCTCTTCACTGTTTCCCCAATGCCTGTTCCTTAGTGGGCATTCAGCACATGCTTGTTGAATTAATGCATTCTTCCTGATTCTCTTCTTTTTGTCTATATTTATATATGATTAATGGAGAGGGAAATGTGTCGGGGTCCAGCCCCGGTGGATCCAGGGTAATTCAAAGTGGGGACGGAGTCGGCGTCTTAGGAAAGAATTATTTAATTAGAACTATAAAGAGAGATTAGGAAAGAATAGTGTAGTAGGAAAATTAGTGGAGGAAAGAGGCTGATATTCCTTGGTTTACACAGAAAGCTAATAAAGTTTCAAGAAAAGAAACTTGCACCATCTACGTTAGCCCACAGGCGCCCGCTTGAATAGCGGAGGGTACCCCACCTTGGGCTCCCTCTCACGTGAAGCCTGGGCAAATGAGTAGACATGGAGAGCCTCCGCATTCCAAGGGATCAGCCTGAAAAGGAGAGGGAGGGATAGGGAGAAAGAGAGAGAGAGAGTAGACACAGGGGAGGCCAAGCTTGTGCAAAAAACCCATAACTTTATTTTTAAAAGGTGTTTATATACCCTAAGTTTTACATAATGGAAGATACAGAATCATGCAGGGGCAGTAGTCCTGACCCTTTCCGTATATCTTTTTGTATACAAAAGGTCTCAGGTGATTTACATTATCTTCTCGCCAATAGGCCTATTAACACTTTATGGCTCTCTTCCTTAATGAATGTTAATCTCATTTCCCCTGAAGTGTTTTTCTTTAATCTGCATCACCCTCAAAGCACTAAAGTTACATCCCTATAGAACAAAGGCGCAGTGGGTTATAACAAAGAAGGTACTTAACTCAAAGATCTATGTTACTACTTGTTTTTTTCCTATATACCAACTATATCAACAAATAAAAGATATGAAAATTTGGCAGCAAGTATTGGCTCAACAAATGAATCCCTTAATCAGTCCTATTCTAATGATTTTGAGCCCCTACATTCCTAGGATGTTTTGAGCTTCCTGTGCCTCTTGCTGTCCGGAGGCTGCAAACAATCACATGCGCAGCTGTAAGAGTCCTGTAGGTAGGCTAGAAAGCCATCAGAGGGGTTTTTGGATTGAAACACTCGTATTATGCCCAGGAGACTTATTATCTAAAAGCTCTAAATTAACTTTTTCCAGAAAAAGATGGTGGGGGGACAGCCCCTGTTAATGTCAGAAGATAGGTGAAAAGTATAAGACAGTAAAGCAGGCAGACTCTGGTTTTTTGGGGTAGATGCTCGGGAACAGGGGGTCTCCTGAGGCTCAATCCCGCCTTTGCGTATGCCGAGCCTCCTTCCTCATGACCTTTGCCACAGGCGGAGTTCCTCCCGCTGGCTCCCAGCAAAAATGGCAACCTACTCCAGTATTCTTGCTTGGAGAATCCCATGGACAGAAGAGCCTGGAGGGCTACAATCCATAGGATCACAGAGAGTCAAACACAGTTGAAGTCAGACACAATTGAAGCAACTTAGCACATATATATTTTAAAAGGGTTATTTTGTATATGTATTTTTAAGTTCATTTCTGCTTAAAGACACATCACATATTTTGAGAGTTAATTTAAAAGTTAAAATATGCTTTATAAAATTATAAATTTAAAATAAACTTTAATTATAAAAATGGCTACCATGGTAGTTAACTCATTAATTACCCAAACCAGCCTCATAAGAACATTATTATTCCCATTTCATAGATGAGGAAACTAAAGCACAGAGTAGTTAAATAAGTTGCCCAAGGTTACACAGCTTTGGTGGCAGAGTTAGGATTTTTGTTCAGACTGCCTAGTTTCAGAGCTGATAACTGTCAGTAAATCTCAATTATGAGCCCAATGCCAACCTTAAATGTCAAACTAAGAGATATATGAAAATATTTAGGAGTCAGTCAGATAAAGATGAACACTTTAATAGAAAAATAGAAACAAATATGGAAAAGCAATACAGCTTTCCCTTGTTATCCACAGGAAATTTGTACCAGGACCTCTACAGATACTAAAATCCATGGAAGCTCAAGTCCCTTATATAAATGGTGAAGTACAGTTTGTCTTCTATATCTGCAGGTTCTGCATCTGTGATAACAGAGAGTTGATGGTATAGGAAAGGATTGCAAGTGTCCAGGATACAGATAAAAAAGTCATGGAAATCAGTGGAAAGCATAAAAAAGTCATGGAAGTCCATGGAAAGCAGTTTATGACATTTATTGTTGTTTACATCAGCATGGATTAAAAGGGCTGATAACATTCTGAGTCAGCAAAGGTGTAAGTGTGTGGGCTCTCTTTTAATGGTGGGAGGGTAGATGTCAGCAGTTTTCTTCCTTGTAATTCTGTTTTTAGGTCTCTATTTACAGAAATGTGTGAGCTTGCAACACTTGTGTGCACCTTAGCACACTTTTGTAGTTATTGTAGTGAAAAATTGGAAAGAACCTAAATATCAAATGATAAGGGATAGAGAAGTAAATTGTCTGTATCACAGAGTATCTATAGCCATTGTGTCCATAGACAGGTATTTATCAGTGTAGGGAAGTATTTGTGATGATTGCTAAGTAAGAAGAACAGACCATAAAACAGATATGCAGTAGGTCTAATGTTGGGAAAAAGAGCTGCAAGAGTAAATAAAATACTCTGAGAATTTATATGCCAGGCATTTGGCTATAATGCTATAAGATTATTTTTAAAATTAACATTTAAACAGTGATTTTTACTGGTCAGTTGGTCTTATCGAGGAGCAGTTTATGTTTCTGCATTTTTTTTTTTTTTGTAATTAGATTTTGGTTGTGGTGGCTTAGTCACTCAGTCATGTCCAATTCTTGCAATCCTGTGGGCTACAGTCTGACAGGCTCCTCTGTCCATGGAATTCTCAGGCAAGAATACTGGAGTGGGTTTCTATTCCCTTCTCCAGGGGATCTTCCCAACCCACGGATCAAACCCGGCTCTTCTGCATTGGCAGGCAGATTCTTTACCGCTGAGCCACCAAAGAAGTTTTATATATCAGTGAATTTTCTTTCCACTCCATCATCCTTACTTCTTATTCCCATCCCCACTTCCTCAGGTTAAATTAAAAACAAGGAATAGAAGAATCTTACAAGTCATCATGGGAGTAAACCCAGTTTCCTAGCTGGGAACCATCAGTCAGTATAGGCTTGCTCTGTTTAGCTTAAGAGCATTAGAGCATCTGCTTCACCCTCCATAGGGTCCTAAATTAAATCGTGCTGCTTGGGTTTCTTCTGAATGCATGGCTTTTTTTCCTGTTTCTCCAAGAAGTGTAGAGGCCTCATGGATAAGAAGGCTGCTAATGACATTTGCTGCCATTTCTTAATGACTTCCCCCGCCCAGATCCCTAGTCTTATCCTTAGGAAAGACAATGCCATGGCTTTGACTCTGTTTTGCATAACAGGAAGGAGGGCAGATAGGACATGTCGAGTATAAAAGTGCTTCTGCAACATGCTTTCAGTCCTGGTACACACTGCTCACACCCAGCAGCCCCTATACCGGGGACCTCCTGGGCATCTGCCCCTTCTTAGCTTCTCAGCAGAAGGCCTGTATGCAGTGTATCCCAGCAAAGAAGAATGAAGCATTGTGGAGACATTCATAGAAGATAGACATTCTGAGTGATCTTCATTGAGCACGAATACACAGTTCTATTAACATTCTTTCATGGGCTTCTGTTGAAGATAGAAAATGCAGAGTTTAGGAGGGCATACATAGAAGAAAAATAATACCTTCTTCTTTCCACCCCAGCAAAATAGAACAGAATGGAAAAACCATGACCAGAAAACACAGCCAAAGAAATGAGATGGCCAGGCCACTTTCAGCTTCCTCCCAGAGAGGCTTTGCCTGGCAGGATCAACTGGGGCACTGAGGGCTGCTGCTGATTGGGTACAAGTGTGACTTTATGGGTAGTTTGGCTTTCTCTGGGGCCTGGCACTCTTTAACAGATTCAATGAAAAGTGCTTCAAGCTCTGAGACAGATAGGGTGTGAAGTCATTTCTGGATTAAAGCTTGTTTTTCCAGCCTTTGCAGAATTGCTTTAAGTTTCTGGAATCAATATTAGTTTGTAAATTGAGAAATAAGAGTTGAAGACTCTGCCTCAAGAAATTTATTTTCTGGCACAGTCATCCTGCATTTACTAAACTGATGCTTTACTTGCTGCAGAACTTCAGATTTGGTCCTCGTAAGTATTTTTAGACTTGAACATTAAGCCTATCCCTGAGTAAGAGTGAGTTTTGAGTTAAGGTGTATGTAGCATAATAGAACTTCATTATCTCTACATTCTGCACTGTGCCCTTTTTAGGTGTTTCTCTGAAGAGTGGAAGAGTTCTGCAGGACATTTCTCTTATAATTGGTCATTACTGGTGGAAGATGAGGTGCGAGTCTATTTGAGTTGTACATTTTTTTAAGAGCAGGATATTAAAATATGCTTTAACAAGATACTCAATGAATTGTCTTGATTTTAAAACTTTTAATGCAAGATGCATTCTTGTTTGTGTCAGTACATTAGTCTTTTATTCCTGAGTGGACTGTTGGAATCCTAAAGTCTTGGTTTATAGAGTATCCATGGACTGGGAAAAGGTGTGCAATTCTGTTTCTGTAGATTAAATTATTTCACTTTCTTTATACTTTTCAGTATGATTATCTTTGACTCATGCTTCATTTAGCAGTGATGTATCACCCCAGCCTAGCATCTCTGCAAGTAGTTTAAGACCACTTACACTATTGCAGTGGTTCCTAAACCTGGCTGCGTCAGTCACACCTAGTTCCTACTTCGTGGGAATCTGAAATAGATCTGAGGAGGGGCATAGACATTACAATTAAAAAACTCGAAAACCCATAACCAGCTCCTCATTTTTAAGGACCGCTCTGTCCAAAGAATCTTCTGTTAATACACAGAACATGGGAGAAACATACCTACTGAGACCAAATAAGCTTAAGAAATATTGGAAATGAAGTTAAGCATGTTTATGTACTGCAGAATTTCCTGAGTCTAACCATCATGAAATGTTTGGAATTCTTAAAGTAGGGTATGACTGTGAATAGCTGATTTACTAATCCTTCTGCCTGTTTCCTTTCTGCACCCCTTCTACTCTTTCCTTTTTCCCTTCATTCATTTCTCTTTTTGAAAAAAAAAAATAAAAAAAAAAAGATTTGTTGCAGATTACCCATATATGAAATAATAGTTCTCCTTCAGAGGTTCCTAAAGTTTGGTTTTGATATATGGTTTCTTAAGTGGAAGCATCGTCTGCTATTTGAAATAAGTGTTAGAGTCTTTATTTTTTTTTTTTTGTAATTAGATTTTGGTTGTGGTGGCTTAGTCACTCAGTCATGTCCAATTCTTGCAATCCTGTGGGCTACAGTCTGACAGGCTCCTCTGTCCATGGAATTCTCAGGCAAGAATACTGGAGTGGGTTTCTATTCCCTTCTCCAGGGGATCTTCCCAACCCACGGATCAAACCCGGCTCTTCTGCATTGGCAGGCAGATTCTTTACCGCTGAGCCACCAAAGAAGTTTTATATATCAGTGAATTTTCTTTCCACTCCATCATCCTTACTTCTTATTCCCATCCCCACTTCCTCAGGTTAAATTAAAAACAAGGAATAGAAGAATCTTACAAGTCATCATGGGAGTAAACCCAGTTTCCTAGCTGGGAACCATCAGTCAGTATAGGCTTGCTCTGTTTAGCTTAAGAGCATTAGAGCATCTGCTTCACCCTCCATAGGGTCCTAAATTAAATCGTGCTGCTTGGGTTTCTTCTGAATGCATGGCTTTTTTTCCTGTTTCTCCAAGAAGTGTAGAGGCCTCATGGATAAGAAGGCTGCTAATGACATTTGCTGCCATTTCTTAATGACTTCCCCCGCCCAGATCCCTAGTCTTATCCTTAGGAAAGACAATGCCATGGCTTTGACTCTGTTTTGCATAACAGGAAGGAGGGCAGATAGGACATGTCGAGTATAAAAGTGCTTCTGCAACATGCTTTCAGTCCTGGTACACACTGCTCACACCCAGCAGCCCCTATACCGGGGACCTCCTGGGCATCTGCCCCTTCTTAGCTTCTCAGCAGAAGGCCTGTATGCAGTGTATCCCAGCAAAGAAGAATGAAGCATTGTGGAGACATTCATAGAAGATAGACATTCTGAGTGATCTTCATTGAGCATGAATACACAGTTCTATTAACATTCTTTCATGGGCTTCTGTTGAAGATAGAAAATGCAGAGTTTAGGAGGGCATACATAGAAAATGAAGCATTGTGGAGACATTCATAGAAGATAGACATTCTGAGTGATCTTCATTGAGCATGAATACACAGTTCTATTAACATTCTTTCATGGGCTTCTGTTGAAGATAGAAAATGCAGAGTTTAGGAGGGCATACATAGAAGAAAAATAATACCTTCTTCTTTCCACCCCAGCAAAATAGAACAGAATGGAAAAACCATGACCAGAAAACACAGCCAAAGAAATGAGATGGCCAGGCCACTTTCAGCTTCCTCCCAGAGAGGCTTTGCCTGGCAGGATCAACTGGGGCACTGAGGGCTGCTGCTGATTGGGTACAAGTGTGACTTTATGGGTAGTTTGGCTTTCTCTGGGGCCTGGCACTCTTTAACAGATTCAATGAAAAGTGCTTCAAGCTCTGAGACAGATAGGGTGTGAAGTCATTTCTGGATTAAAGCTTGTTTTTCCAGCCTTTGCAGAATTGCTTTAAGTTTCTGGAATCAATATTAGTTTGTAAATTGAGAAATAAGAGTTGAAGACTCTGCCTCAAGAAATTTATTTTCTGGCACAGTCATCCTGCATTTACTAAACTGATGCTTTACTTGCTGCAGAACTTCAGATTTGGTCCTCGTAAGTATTTTTAGACTTGAACATTAAGCCTATCCCTGAGTAAGAGTGAGTTTTGAGTTAAGGTGTATGTAGCATAATAGAACTTCAGTGTCTCTACATTCTGCACTGTGCCCTTTTTAGGTGTTTCTCTGAAGAGTGGAAGAGTTCTGCAGGACATTTCTCTTATAATTGGTCATTACTGGTGGAAGATGAGGTGCGAGTCTTTTTGAGTTGTACATTTTTTTTAGAGCAGAATATTAAAATATGCTTTAACAAGATACTCAATGAATTGTCTTGATTTTAAAACTTTTAATGCAAGATGCATTCTTATTTGTGTCAGTACATTAGTCTTTTATTCCTGAGTGGACTGTTGGAATCCTAAAGTCTTGGTTTATAGAGTATCCATGGACTGGGAAAAGGTGTGCAATTCTGTTTCTGTAGATTAAATTATTTCACTTTCTTTATACTTTTGAGTATGATTATCTTTGACTCATGCTTCATTTAGTAGTGATTTTTCACCCCAGCCTAGCATCTCTGCAAGTAGTTTAAGACCACTTACACTATTGCAGTGGTTCCTAAACCTGGCTGCGTCAGTCACACCTAGTTCCTACTTCGTGGGAATCTGAAATAGATCTGAGGAGGGGCATAGACATTACAATTAAATAACTCGAAAACCCATAACCAGCTCCTCATTTTTAAGGACTGCTCTGTCCAAAGAATCTTCTGTTAATACATAGAACATGGGAGAAACATACCTACTGAGACCAAATAAGCTTAAGAAATATTGGAAATGAAGTTAAGCATGTTTCTGTACTGCAGAATTTCCTGAGTCTAACCATCATGAAATGTTTGGAATTCTTAAAGCAGGGTATGACTGTGAATAGCTGATTTACTAACCCTTCTGCCTGTTTCCTTTCTGCACCCCTTCTACTCTTTCCTTTTTCCCTTCATTCATTTCTCTTTTTGAAAAATAAAAAATAAAAAAAAAAGGTTTGTTGCAGATTACCCATATATGAAATAATAGTTCTCCTTCAGAAGTTCCTAAAGTTTGGTTTTGATATATGGTTTCTTAAGTGGAAGCATCGTCTGCTATTTGAAATAAGTGTTAGAGTCTTTTCAATAATCCCTTCTACCAAATGAAAGGTCTTTATTTAATGTGTCAATTAATTAGATCCTTATGATTTGGCTTGTGGTTAAACTACTCAGATACATAATTTTCTGACATCCATCCCGGGAAACTCACATTAACTTTTTCCCTCTTTGTTGATGCATATGGAGTGACACCTTAACATTTTGTCGTGTGTATATACTTAGTTTCGGAGAAGGCAATGGCACCCTACTCCAGTACTCTTGCCTGGAAAATCCCATGGACGGAGGAGCCTGGTGGGCTGCAGTCTATGGGGTCGCTGAGTCGGACACGATTGAGCGACTTCACTTTCACTTCTCACTTTCATGCATTGGAGAAGGAAATGGCAACCCACTCCAGTGTTCTTGCCTGGAGAATCCCAGGGACAGGGGAGCCTGGTGGGCTACCGTCTATGGGGTCACACAGAGTCGGACAC
This sequence comes from Cephalophus harveyi, assembly GCA_006410635.1. Taxonomy (NCBI): domain Eukaryota; kingdom Metazoa; phylum Chordata; class Mammalia; order Artiodactyla; family Bovidae; genus Cephalophus; species Cephalophus harveyi. The sequence goes on from SJYT01029515.1 coordinate 70,424, forward strand.
GACTGAAGTGACTTAGCAGCAGCAGCATATACTTAGTTTACTATTGTAAAACCTCTCTACGGAAAAGGCATGTTGATAATAACATATGAGAAAATGGAGTCAGAGTACCTTGCCTGTAGTTTCTCCAAAGGTGATGGTATTAGGAGAGTGTGGCCCAAATTTGTTATGCACCCTTCCTGCCAATCGGCAGGACGTTTGTGTCTAAACCACCAAGAGCGGTGCCGGTGCCGTATGTGTTAATGGAAGCTGTGTGGGATCAGCAGGGAGAGAAGCAATACAGGAGTGTGATGTTCTCAAAATGCTGCAAGAGGCAAGGCCTATGGGTAGATGGCTTGCCCCTGCCAAAAAGTCCTTTGCAAATACAGAAACCCATTCTCTTCTCACATTAGAAAGAACTTAAAAATATGCAGTCATAGGTTTTTCAGAAATATTAGGACGAATGAGGGCTTTCTTGGTGGTTCAGAAGGTAAAGAATCTGTCCGCAAGGCAGGAGATCCTGGTTAGATCCCTGGGGTGGGAAGATCCCCTGGAGAAGGGAATGGCAACCCACTCTAGTATTCTTGCCTGGAGAATTCCTGGACAGAGGAGCCTGGTGGGCTACAATCTATAGGGTCACAAAGGATTGGACACTGCTGAGCGACTAAAGCTTTTTCACTAGGAGCATTGAGGATTAAGCATGTAAAGTTTTTCTTTGTAACATTGTGTATTATTTATTTATTTAATAAACCATGGTGCTGTTGAGTTGCAAATACGGCAGTGCAAAGGCCTTTAGCCACTTAAGCTTTGTGGTTCTGATTTAATATTTGATGTTTTTAATACATGGGAGCTGTCTTTTCACAGTTGACAATGCTTGTCCCTTGGGTGAGTGCAGTTGCTTAGAACTGGGCCTCCTCTAAGGGAAGTAGACTTTAGTCCATACTCCCATTTGGTGTTATAGGCTTCTTGATTACAATGACTACTTCCTACGTCATACAGTCTCACATTTGCATCGAGGTTTCTAATCATGTGGAATTTTATTTTCTGATGCCAAACCTCTCCCCATCAAACACTGGTAATATCTGTTATTTTTTGGCTGCACCCTTGACATGTGGGATCCCAGTTCCCTGGGACATCAGACCTAAGCCGCCTGCAGTGGAAGCATGGAATCTTAACCACTGGACTGCCAGGAAAGTCCCTGGAATGTCCACTTTGAAATGCTGTGGGCATTCCTCAGATCGTCCACACCCCCCTACACCCACCATCCTGGTTCAACCTATGACCCGACATCTTTCCTGCCTCCAGTCAGGTCACGTTTTAGCCAGAGAGATCCAAAGCTACATATATCCTGACACATCTGTGCTTGAAACCTTCCAATGACCTCTGGTTGCAGAGACTAAAATCCTAAATCATGAGCTGCAGGGCCTGCCCGAGCTGTTCCCTGCCTCTCCTCCCTGAGTGGTCGTGTCCGCTCACACCGTGCTGTGGTCATCCATCTGTCTTACAAACAGTGGGCCTTGAATTGATTACCTGCCAGGTCTGTGCTGAGTCCTGGGTGCAGAGAGTTGAATAAAATACTCATTTCCTGCCTTCATGGAACTGGCAGTGTAATGTGGGAGACAGACTGATAATCATGCAAATATATACTTATACCTGGTCACAAATGCAGGGGAGAAACACTTGGGTGCTATAACGGGGTGGGCGGTGGGATGGGGTCATACTTGACATCGTGTTGTGGAGAGAGACCCTACTGAAGATCAGCCTGCAGGACAGTTCGTGGTGCTTATCAGGGACAGCAAGGGAAGCTCTTCCCAGCAGAGACAGCTCCAAGTGTGAGAAAGGAAGCGTATTTGCTCATGAAGAGGCGATGATGGTTTCACCAGCACCTGCCTGTGTTCATTCAGAAAGGGTAGCCCTGAGGGTCAATGCTACTTGTCATTTTACTGAAGCCAAGATCTTGGAGCATCTCTAGCTGGAGTAATTTCTGTTGAAAAATAAGATCGTATACAGTGATTTACAGCATCAGCTTTCTTATCAAAGACGGTATCTCTGGCTTTTCAGAAGTGAGTGATCATAGAGTGTCTCTCTGAGGACAGGAATTTAAACCGAGACGTTGGAGGTGAGAGGAAACCAGCCCTTTGTTAAGCTGCCCGCGGCACAGGCAGACGTGGGGCTGGCAGCCGGGCCTCATGGCTGCCCTGTGTGCCCACCCTCCTGTCGCCCTGGGGCACTTCACCCTTACTCATCCCTGGGCCCTTAATTCGAATGCTACTTCTTGGAGGCCCCTTCCATGAGCTGCTAGACTGGATGAGGTTCTCCTCTAGTCTGTTTACTGTGGTTCATCATTGTGTATTAATTTTTTGCCCTTTGGTTAAATGTTTATCTCCTTCAGTGGTCTCTAAATTCCTGAAGGCAGGGATCAAATTTCTCTTGGCTGACTTTTGAGGGTGACTTTGGTGACTTTTGATGATATGGATAAGTAACATAAAGATAGTGCTTATCATTTAGCTTAACCTCATTAAAAACCTATGAGGTAGGTGCTGTTATACCCATTTTACTGATGAGGAAACTAAGGCACAGAGAGGTTAAGTGTCTTATCCAAAGTAACATAGCTATTAAGTGAAATAAGTCAGGCATAGAAAAGTCAAATACTCTATGCTATCACTTAGATGTGGAATCAAAAAGATAAAACAAACTAGTGAGTATAACAAAAAAGAAACAGACTCACAGATATAGAGCACAAACTACTGGTGATTACCAATGGGGATAGAAAAGAAGGGAGGGCAAAGAGAGGGGTAGAGGATTAAGAGGTAAAAACTGTATATATAAAATACAAGTAAGCTACCAGGATATATAGTACAACATAGGAGTATGGGCAATGGCACCCCACTCCAGTACTCTTGCCTGGAAAATCCCATGGACGGAGGAGCCTGGTGGGCTGCAGTCCACGGGGTCGCTAAGAGTCAGGCACAACTGAGTGACTTCACTTTCACTTTTCACTTTCATGCATTGGAGAGGGAAATGGCAACCCACTTCAGTATTCTTGCCTGGAGAATCCCAGGGACAGGGGAGCCTGGTGGGCTGCCGTCTATGGGGTCACACAGAGTCGGACATGACTGAAGTGACTTAGCAGCAGCAGCAGCAGCAGGAGTATAGCCAACATTTGATAAAAGCTATAAATAAAATATAACCTTTAAAATTGTGAATCACTATGCTATACACGTGAAACTTATATAATACTGTACATTAGCAATACCTCAATAATAATAAATAAAAATGAACAGAAATAGTAACACAGCTATTAATGGTGAAGGCAGAATTTGCCACTGGCAGTCCGTCCTTTGGATGCTAGAATAGACTTTAAATCAGTCACTTAACATTTGATTTATTCAGTTGGTGGAGTGGAATACAAAGTTCAGTGATAAGTGGTATATGTGTACTGTGGTAATTTGGTATATGATAAAGGCAGTTTTTCAAAATGATAGAGAAAGCAATGGGTTATTCAGTAAATAGTGTTTGGATAGTTGTCTATCCATTTGGAATGCTGGATTCTTTAATCACATTTATACTGAAATAGATTGTAGGTGATTGGAATGTATAAAGGTAAAAGAATATTTAGTGGTAAAAGCAAAATAGGGCTTCCCTGGTGGCTCAGCTGGAAAAGAATGCACCTGCAATGAGGGAAACCTGGGTTCGATTCCTGGGTGGGGAAGATCCCCTGGAGAAGGGAATGGCTACCCATTCCATATTCTGGCCTGGAGAATCCCACGGAGTGTATAGTCCATGGGGTTGCAAAGAGTCAGACATGACTGAGCGACTTTCACAAACAGAAAAGGAAAACATGGGTTCTCTTGAACTGGAGAACTCTCTGTTGCTTTTCAGGAGGTCCTTGTTGGTTATCTGTTTTATATGTGAACGTGTTAGTTGCTCAGTTGTGTCTGACTCTTTGTGACCCCATGGACTGTAGCCCACCAGGCTCCTCTGTTCATGGGTTTTGCCAGGCAAGAATACTCGAGTAGGTAGCCATTCCATTCTCCAGTCTTCTTGACACAGGGACTGAGCCTGACTCTCCTGCATTGTAGGCGGATGCTTTACCTTCTGAGCCACCAGGGAAGCCCTGTTTTATATGTAGCAGTGTGTGTATATTAATCCCAAACTCCTAATTTGTCCCTCTACCTACTTTCCCCTTTGGTAACCATAGTATTTAAATTCTTATAATACTTGTTCTTTTGGTTCCTATAAATGCTATTCCTACCTTGTTCTTAGCCAGTGTATTAGGGAGGTTTGAAATATTCAGGATACTGAACAGAAAGTAAAAACCAAAGAAGGAAATGGGGTTCAGAATCATTTTCATTAAAATTACATTTTATTCGAGTTTATTCGACAGCACAGAGCCTTCCTGGATGAATTGGATCAATGTTTAATGGAAACGCAGCTTTTTAAGCATCACTGTCCTTAAACTCTCTGTTTTTAATTAAATGTGCTATGTTCTTTAGTCTTAAAAGGTGGAGTAACTAAGACAAAAGAGGGGAAGAAAAGAAACCACCAGCATCAAAGATAACAGTATAATGTTGGAGGGAGAATTTCAAACAAACCACCCCCACGCACACCTCCCTCAGAGATAATATTAAACAGCACAGTTTGTTCAGATTCTGATCTTTTCTCAGATCTTCAGAGAACAGTTTAATAAAACATTAATTATGTAGCAGCCCTACACACACTGTAGACAGGAATAATCTAGCTACATAATTTTGCTAATGATAAATCTACAGGATGCTATTTCTGTCCTATTGTAAGATATCTGTTCTTTAGTGACTAGGGTTAGGCTGATTTCAGATCCTTAAGCAGCATTTGATATTCAGCACTCTTACCTGGTTTGGTGAGTATCACTGTTTTTGATTTTGTGGGGAATGGGCTTTCAAGAATGGTTTTATGATAATCTACAATGTGTGGACACAGAGATTTTTCAGATAATCTTTACACATTGAACAGTGAGGGAACACTGGAAGGCAGAGCATAGGGAAGAATGGGATAAATTGTCTGCGTAGGTGAAAAATGCTGTGTGAATTTAGGGTTTAGGATACGGAAATTGTAATACGTTGTTGGAGCTGCAGGAGGTAACAGATGCATATGATTTTTTTCTTAATTTTTTTTTCCTTTTTCTTTACCTCTGTGATGGCCACTTTGATTCTGATCCCCCTCCCCCTTAATCAATGTGTCCCTCAGCACTTTAAACCATCTTATTGATGCATCACCTGAGCTTTTCTTTCTGCATGTTGTTGTATCTTCACCTTTATCACATTGCTCAGCATCTTCATCCCATTTAGGTCCTGTTAGGGGGTTTTCATTGTTTTTATTTAATTTGTGAAACTCATGGTGTCTTAAGTGAGATCATATTCTTTAATCTGAACCAATCTATTACCAAAGTTCAGTTCAGTTCAGTGGCTCAGTTGTGTCCGACTCTTTGTGACCCCATGAACTGCAGCACGCCAGGCCTCCCTGTCCATCAGCAACTCCCGGAGTCCACCCAAATCCATGTCCATTGAGTCGGTGATGCCATCCACCCATCTCATCCTCTGTCATCCCCTTCTCCTCCTGCCCTCAATCTTTCCCAGCATCAGGGTCTTTTCAAATGAGTCAGCTCTCTGCATCAGGTGGCCAAAGTATTGGAGCATATAGCACAATGAGTGAAAGGTGGAAAAAATAAACATAGGGCTTAATGTTCAGAAGATATTTTTAGACTTAGAAGCAGCTCACTGCTTTCCATGAAATGGTTGAGTGTAATTAATGGCTCATGTTTCCCTCTTTGGCTGGCTGTTTTTCTTTAAAGGATGACATGCTGGTTTTAACTGCACATACTTGTGTGTACATATGCATGTCTGTGTGTCTGGCTTTCCCGGTGGCACTAGTTGTAAAGAACCTGCTTGCCAGTGCAGGAGACATAAGAGACCTGGGTTCGATCCCTGGGTTGGGAAGATTCCCTGGATGGCAACCCATCCAATATTCTTGCCTGGAGAATCTCATGGATAGAGGAGCCTGGTGGGCTACATAGAAAAGAGTTGGACAAGACTTAAGTGACTTAGCATGCACATGTCTGTGTATATGTTTGGTTCTGTAGGATTGAAAGGAATGTGATTATTTTGTCTGAGGGCTATATGGATAGTATTTCCTTTATCTATCTCTTGTAAAATGTCTTGTTTTGTTGCTACAGAAATCAAGTCTTTTTCCCACAGTAGCTTCAGAAAAGTGAAGTGATATATAAAACTAAACCATGACAGTAAGTAAATTAAAAAATAAGTGAATATAGAGGAGAAATCCAGTGAGTTGGTTAAATCACACTGTTAATTTTCATGTACTTTGGAATGCTCAAGTAGAGCCAGAAGTAGTTTTTCTTAGATCATTTAAGTTTATTGAGTGACTGCCAAATTCTCAGAATTTGGATGTGGCTATAGGGGGAAAGAATGTCCTTGTGGGCATCTGTCTTTATTGGGTTTGATTCTGTCAAATGGTTATAAGCAGTTCTGGTTCAAGTAGCTAAGAAGGGAAATGATCAGGCTTGGGAACTGTGAATTGTGTTTTTAAGCTGGGAGTTTTACAGATCATTTGACATATGTGAAACTGAGACCTTACCATTTTAAGAGCATCCGAGAAAGCCTTCTGGCTTACCTTGAGGAAACCCAACATTTCCTTCCCAGACTGTCTTGCATCTTTTTGAAAACCAAATTGGCATTCTTTATATAAAAACTGCAGAACTCTGTTTATTGGTGGGAGGACTTAAGAGGAAAAGATTGAAGAATGACAGTCAGATATCCTTGATTTCTCCTCACCTTGGACGTGAGGTGGAATGCTCTTGATGCCCCAGCACCCTTTATCAGGATCAGGATAGCTGGAGACAGAAATGATCTTAATTCATGGGACCATGACTTAAAATGGGATTGCTTTTTTTTTTTTTTTTAATATTGCTTGCAGTAACCTTTGCGTTTGCTCTCAGTGTATTGTTTAACAAGCTGGGTCTGCCGTCCTCTCTCTTGCCCTGAGGCTTGGCTTCTGACACATTGCTGTCATCCCTTGGTACTGGAGGGTGTTAGTTCCGGGATTCTGCCCCCCTGCCCACACTCAGATACCAGAATCCATGGATGCTCATGTCCCTTATACACAATGCCCCATGCAGCTGGTTCTCCACGTTCACAGGTTCTGCATCCGTGAATCTGGAGGGCAGATTGCACTTCAGCCCATTTGTCTTTCCCAAGATGCATTGTCACATGTAAGGATGTTACTTTAGCTTATTTGCCTCAAAATCCTGCTCAGTGGTATCAGTTTAATTGCTCTTACCTGAACTCTTTTTGTTATACTTAGGGAGTTTGTGGTAGGTCAGAGTTGAAGTCAGTTAATTTTATGGGTAGGTGGGGTGAAGCATACAAAGCTATCTCTGATTGGGTGCATTTCATCCAAAACATTTTTATGCAACTTTGGCTTCCCTCTTTCCAAGTGTTTTGTAGGGCTTCTACTGGAGGGGTCACCAGCTGCTTCTCTCTTTCACCCTTGCCTCCACGAGATTGGCTGGTCTGATGAAGACTGTGGTGGCTCTTGCCCTTCAGGTGAGACCTGACCCCTTTTTAGCCTGGTCCCATAGGGACATAGCAGTGTCAAGTGTGCGAGCTGCTCAGTTGTGTCTGACTCTTTGTGACCCCATGGGCTGTAGCCCAGCAGGCTCCCCTGTCCATGGAATTCTCCAGGCAAGAATACTGGACTGGGTAGCCATTCCCTTTTCCAGGGGATCTTCCTGAACCAGGAATCGAACCCAAGTCTCCTGCATTGCAAGCAGATCCTTACCATCTGAGTCACCAGGGAAGCCCTATAGCCCTGTAAAAATACCCAGTATTACTAATTTGAGAAAGAAGGATTACCAACAGTGGTAGCAAGACAGTTGATTATTATATATTTCTCTTTTTTTTAATCCATGTTTTGGGGATACAGTTGGGTTGGGTCTCTTGGTCCTGTGATTAGTGAGAAGAACTACCCGCTGGAACATACCTTAGACCTCATCAGCTCCGACACTCGTTTTTCAGGTGAGAAAGTTGGCTNAACAGTGGTAGCAAGACAGTTGATTATTATATATTTCTCTTTTTTTTAATCCATGTTTTGGGGATACAGTTGGGTTGGGTCTCTTGGTCCTGTGATTAGTGAGAAGAACTACCCGCTGGAACATACCTTAGACCTCATCAGCTCCGACACTCGTTTTTCAGGTGAGAAAGTTGGCTCTCGAGTGAAGGGATTTACCTACTTCATTGGTGGGTGTAGTCCTCCAACCTTCTGGCTCATCCAGTTTCCTGTGGAGGCAGCAAAGGGAACACTAAGAGGCGGGCTGTGGGTCCTAGTGCCGAGCCTTCACTCTGCCTCTGCTGCGTAGCTTGCATTCGTACAGCCACAGGTTCAATTTTCCCGTCCGTTTCTGAATCTATCAACTGGGAATCATAGTAGTGTCCCATGGGGTTGTTAGCACTCAATACTTAGCATAACGTTTTTGCATACAGTAAGTGACAAATGTTCGCTGTTTAAAATTATCATTATCGTTCTCATCCTGTTGCTGTTCATAGTTTCTGCGGAGGATTTGAAGAGCGAGGCGGTGGGATTGAGGCTCAGCAGTAATCACTTCTTAGCTCCCTGCCCTGAGCCGAACTGCTTATAGTGTCCTTGTGAATCCGTGTGTGCCAGGGGCGGGTGAAATGCCTGTCGTGGTGTGGCTGTGATGAGGAGAGTGAGGAGCCCGGCAGAGCTGGGTCAGTCATGACGGTAAAGGGGAGGTCAGCGCAGGCAGCGGCCTTGCAGCTGCAGCTCTGCAGCCCTGGTCTGTGAGTGGTGCTGGGGGCACACGTGCTCGGCCTTGGCCAGGCCCCAGGCTGCAGGTGTGTTCTCGCGGGCCTGCTTTCCAGGGAGGGCTCCTTGGCTCCTCTGGGGGGCGCTGTCCCTAGATGTTGGCCCAAGGCCTACAGGTAGGACTTGGCCTAGTTCAAGGCGGGACAAAGGTTAGGGTTATCTCACAAGTGCTTTGTCTCTGCCCGAGATGCTGAGCATCCCTTCACTACCAGCTCATTGTCTCGTCAGCTCTTGTTAGCTCTTCCACCAGCTTAAGGTGGAGGACTTCATCTGAAATTAAGATTGTTAGCAGGGTCATTTGTGTTCAAGGCAGATTCATGTCACAAACAGGTACTGAGAGTCTGTGCGGCTAGCCGGGGGTAAGAGGCTGGAGCTATAAAGAGGAATGCAGTGGTCTTGCCATGCAGGAGCTTAGCCCTCTACAGTCAGTGCATGGTGACTGAAGGAGTGAAGGAGGAATTTAGTGTTCGGTGCTCTCTGTACTTCAGTGCAGAACGCTACCACAATAGATAGGTAAATGCGTGGAATTCAAGGTGTACTTTGACCAGCCTCACTTCTTGTCTAGGCAGCTTCTTCTCTGGTTGTGAAATGGCAGCTTAGACACAGAGTGTCAGCAGTGGAAAATGGGGCCTTGCTGTGATTTTGCACGAGTTCGTGTGAAAGATGGAAGGACAAGCACACAGAGCTTCAGAGGAGCACCTTCTCCAGCTCTTGGCCTTTCTTCTTCCTCTTCTAATAGATGAGAGGAAGAGAGTTCATGTGCCAGGGAAAGGATTGTTTTACCATGTCTGTTTAAAACAAGGACACATTTAGCTGAATGATTAAGTGAAATAAATCATAAAGTGAGCATGCTAGTCACTCAGTCCTCTCCAACTCTTTGCGACTCCTTGGACTATATTCCGCCAGGCTCCTCTGTCTGTGGGATTCTCTAGGCAAGAATACTGGAGTGGGTTTCCGTTCTCTTCTCCAGGGGATCTTCCTGACCCAGGGATCAGACCAAGGTCTTCTGCATTGCAGGCAGATTCTTTACAGTCTGAGCCATGCATCTTTCCCTACTCACCATGCTGCTGCTGCTGCTGCTAAGTCGCTTCAGTCGTGTCCGACTCTGTGCGACCCCACAGATGGCAGCCCATTGGGCTCCGCCATCCCTGGGATTCTCCAGGCAAGAACACTGGAGTGGGTTACCATTTCCTTCTCCAATGCATGAAAGTGAAAAGTGAAAGTGAAGTTGCTCAGTCGTGTCTGACTCAGCAACCCCATGGACTGCAGCCTACCAGGCTCCTCCGTCCATGGGAGTTTCCAGGCAAGAGTACTGGAGTGGGATGCCATTGCTACCTCACCATACGCCATATAATCTCTATTTTTCTACTATAGAACTGAGCCACCAGGAAAGCACAAATCATAAAGTCCTTTTCCAGGGTATTTTTTACAGGGTTACTCTGCATAGTCTGGATATATTTACATCATATTCTGATATGTGCATAATATGATCTCCGTTTTCAAACTTTGAATGGTTAAAACTTCCAGCAGTCTCCAAGAGTTGTCTTGTGTTTGTTTCAGCCCATAGCAGAATTGCCTCTATTGAGAGTACATGAAAATAATTGTGTGAAATGTGATACCATCACAAACTGATTATTCAGACTCATGAATTAAATACAATTCATTTTTTTTTTTGTTGTTGTTGTTGTTGAATACTTTTCTGTCCCAAATATCTGTGCTCAGTGCTGGGTGTATTGATGATGTGAAATGTTTTTCACCCAGGAGAAATTCAAGATTTTTCTTTACCTGTAGCTCATCTGTTGAAATTTAAGCAGAATACTTGTGTGTAGAGGGCTGGGTTGCACTTGTGTATAAACAACTGAGGAAATTACGTATTTAGAAATAAAATCTTTTTTTTTTTTTAATTTGAAAGTGGCCTTCTTTATGATTAGATCTTAGATCTTAGTAGAAAAACCTGGTAAAGGAAACATTAGTAAACATATTGGGTTCTCCTTTACCCAGTTCTCATCTATCCAGGTTGGAAGAGACAAGTATTTTTCTTTTGACTCATAATTTATCAAGTGACATGACAGTTTGTTGATGGATGAAGCACAGTGGTATTTTCAGCTGCTTTGACATTCCCTAGGAAAGCACTGTTCGGAACAGAGCCCTGAAGTTTCAGAGTTGCTCATGGTTTCGTGATTCTTCACTGTCTTGTCTTACATAGACATTTTGAGACAGAAAATAAAATTACTCAAGGCTCAAAGCACAGGAGTTGTCAGCTGGATTTTGAGCTTGAAATTTAGTGGATCAAAACATGAATTATTTTCAGTTACACAAAAGTGGAAAAAACAATCTAACCAGTCCCAGTGAATATAAGACACTTGAAATTCTGTAATTCATAATTTCAAAAATAACACACTTTTAGTGTATTAGTTCTGTTTTGGTGAATGAAGATCTGGTGACCCACAGACATGTAAAGGTGACCTATTTTTTCACTATCCTTATCCATAATGGTGAACTGATGCAAGCGTCTTCTGTCTGCATCACATTGTTGGGGTCGTGGGGAGTGCAGAGCTGATGAAGACGTGGTCTTGCCCTCAGTGGACTTGAGTCCAGCAGGCGACAGTGCTAGTGATCAGCACTGTTCAGCACTTAACGAGCAATAGCGCTCATAGCCTAGTGAAAGAGTTTCTAATGGCACCTCCATTTAGAGGTATGGCTGTGACATGCAGAGTGATAATAGCTTGCTCAAAACCACAACTTACATGAGAGAGAATTACAGTTTTGACCCAGGTAGTCAGGGGTGTGCATCCTAAGAACCAATTAAGTAGTTTAGGAGAAATTTTTTCTGGGATTTTGTGAAGGAGGATTGAATCTGAAGAAGCAGAGATGCCCAACCTTGTGTTCAAGAAGATTGATTGAGCACGTTTGGGGTTATGGTCTCTGTACCTATGAAACTCTGACAGGTAGGGACGATTATAACTTTAATGCCTGCAGTAGCCAGAGGTAGAGCGAAGCCTGCCTGCTGGGGCTGTAGTGAGGCGGAGCTCTCCACCTCAGGCCTGCCAGGGGGCAGCCTCAAGGTGCAGCTGTAGCCATGGGGAGGGGAGCTTCCCATGACTGATCTTTAGAAGGACACATAATTAAAGGTCTAGAAAACGTCTATGGGTCATAAATATTGATCTCTTTGTACCATAACAAGTTTATCAGTCTTTAGTGTGCAACCCTGGACATATACATGAAAGGTGGTTGGGGAGAATGTTTGAGATTGTGGGGGAAACACTTTGTTCACTAAAGTTACAGAGATGACATTACAGAGCTATGGCTGAACTCTGTGAGCTGCCCCTGAGAAGGGCTTGGGCCCCCCAGCTCATCCCTGCCTGGCTCATCAATGGGTGGGAGGCTCTGAAAAGCTACAGCAAGATGCATCATACTTGAGCTTCTCAAGGCGATGTTTTGCTGGCCCAAGATCTCCAGGCCACTAACAAGTGTACTTTCTGATGCCAGTGTATGGCTAAGGAAGTACTTATTTGCTAAGTTAGGGTGGAACCCTTGTACTATTCAGATTTTTCCTAAATTGGTCAGTGTATTACGCAATGTTGACTCTCTGGGCATGGATTTGGTTTGAGGCCCCATCTTATTGAAGCTTGGCAACTGTGGGCAAGTTCTGCCTTCTCAAGATTCAGCTTCCTCAGGGTACTGGAAGGATTAAATACTGAAATATGCATAGGGGTTTGGTATACAGCAAATGATAGTTTCCTTTCTTTTCATCCTTTTCGTTGATCACTTGATTTATGGAAGTGATAACAAATGAGCTTTCTGAGAGAAAGCAGTACTGTGTGAGAGCAGAGGACTCTGATTCTTTTCAATATTATTTTCTTTTATTATTTCCTTATTGAAGTATAGTTGATTGATAGTGCTGTTAATTTCTTCTGTCCAGCAAAGTGATTCAGTTATACATACATATATAAAAATATTTATTTTCTTATGGCTTATCACAGGATATTGAATATAGTTTTCTATGCTATATAGTAGGACTTTGTTTATCCATTTTGTGTTTAAATGCTTATATCTGCTAACAGTAACCTCCCTTTCCATCTCTCCTCCAGCTATCTCTCCTCTTAGAAACCCCCAGACTGTAGAGGGCTCTGATTCTGTTTGCAGTCCATTCTGGCTGCTCGGGCATTAAGAGAACTAAAGTTGTTTCTGTTCTCGGGGAGTTGATGATATAGGGTGAGACACACATAAAATTGGACATCTGATGGTGAGATTGGTTTCAGTGTTTGAAAACTTTGAAATGACTACAATCACCCTTTAATGGGGTGAATGTATCCTGAAGTGGGAACTTAGGGAGACCTTTGCACTGTTAAAATATATACTTAAAAAAGAGGATATAAACATTGTGATGGGTGAACAAGGTTTAGATTTTTTTTCCCCTTTGGAAGGCCAGCACAAACTTTATACAAATTTTTAAAGCAAAGCTATTCTAAGAACTCTAGTGAATTTTCTAAAGTTGTTTGTTTGTTTTTTTTAATAAAAGCTTAGATCGTATTCTCCTGTTAGCTATTTATGTGATTCACAGAATTGTAATAGAATGGGGGAAATGACCCTTTTAAAAAGAGACCTTTTTTATGTTATAGGAACACATTTTCAATGAATAATTTATCTTAACTGATCTTTTCTTTAGGTCCTAGGCTCCTTACACTAAAGTCAGTACAGTTAAAATGTTACTGTCTGGATAAAGGAAAGTTGTTAATAATGCCAGGGTGTTAAATAAGGCTCTCATTTCCTTTTAATTAAGCATCTTTTTTTGAATCAGCAATTAATCCCCCCCCCCCTGTTTTTCTACTCTTTGTAACCCCATGGACTATAACCCACCAGGCTCCTCTGTCCGTGGACTTCTCCAGGCAAGAATACTGGAGTGGGTTTCCATCCCCTTCTCCAGGGGATCTTCCCGACCCAGGGATTGAACCCAGGTCTGCTGCATTGCAGTCAGATTCTTTACAATCTGACTGAGCCATCAGGGAAGCTCCCCCCCATCCCCTGCCCTGTTTTTCTAAGACAGTACTTAATCATTGTGACAGATTTCATTTTATGAAAGGTGTGAATAACTTCTTTAGTTTTTGGTTTTATAATGTAGACATAGCATATGAATGTAACTTGCAAACACTAAGATATGCTTTATTAGTCTTTTATTTCATAAAGTTTAACAATTATTTTGCTATAAAGAAATAACAGGTAAAATAGTTTCATCTGGTTTTAAGACAGTCTTGTAATGAGTTAGTGGATGACTCTCTTTTTACAAGTCTTCTAAACTTGTTTTTGAAGCTTTTAGAGAAATAGACCATAAGTTCTATATTTCTTGAGTATTTTCATGATTATGAAAGCAAGATTCATTTTTATGGGGTAAATATGGGTCCACAATAGGGTACATTTTGGTTTCTTCATTCATTTTTTTCCCTTGGTTGAAATTGATCATGTAAAACTAAAATATGTTCTATAGTAAGACACGTTTTCTCTTATCTTCAGGGCACTACAATTTAATAGGAAGGAAAGTTCATTTAGAACTTTATTGGCTTCAGTGTCTTCTGGCTACAGCAGAGTCAGAGATGCTGAATTTTCATGGCAGTGCAGTGGTGGTGTGAGATATGCATGAATTGAGGGTGGGACATCACACTTGAAACTCCATGACTAGTAACCCAAGTTCCCCATTATTAAGTGCATGATCTCACAGTGATATTTCTCACAGGAAGTTGGTGGATCCCAAAGGCATAGACTAAAGCTTTTACTGCCTCTCAGAACATGTCTGGCTCACTTTGGTTGCTGAAGCCTTCCTGCTCTGGGAATCAGTGCTCCCCTTGCTAAGCTGCTTTGAAGGAGTAAAAGAGGGCATTGCCTTGGCCTCTGTCTTCAGTACTTCAAGGAGGAGGCAGCAGGAATTGCCCACCCCCAGAGTCCAATCCACTTCTCTTGTCTTTTGACTCCATCGGGGGAATCAGAATGAGAACTTGTCTATCTCAGCACTTCTCCCCATCATACAGTAATATAATACTTTATGGTTCTTCAGGTTCCTTCTGCAAGCATTTTCTTATCTCACTCTGGGAACAACTCTGTGATGTCCTCAGGTGGTGGTATTAGGTCTAGTTATACATACAAGGAAGTTGTCTCAGAGGTGGGGGTGCTGGAGGAAGGCCTGTCAGCAGCAAAGCTGGCGGAGAAGGCAAATGCGTGACCCGTCTGTGTGTAAAGAAGTCCAAGAGTTCAGTGGAGGCACTGCCTCTCGGCCTGCCTGTAGTCCTTTGCTGGGGAGGGGCAGGGAGGATACACGCTGCCTGGGATGTTCCTGGGTGTGGCTTGTGGCAGTAGCTCTTGGCAGGGCTCGGCGCTTTAGTATGTTACGAATCCATATACGTGGTACAACATCTGTGGTGTGGGAAGGACACGACCTTCTTAACGTTATCACACCTGGGAGCTTGCTAGAAAGTAGAACTTCAGGTTCTACCCCAGACAGAGGAATCACAATAAAGTCTGCGGGGCTTCTCGTGTACCTTTACTTTGCAGAGCACCAGCTCTAGAATACAGAGGACAAGAGATCCTCCAGTTGAAAATAAAGTGAGGAGGTGGAGTGTGAGTGTGTGTGTGTCATTGAGATACTTCATTTTGTGTATGTGTGTAAATGTGAGAGCGTGTTTATCTCACCCAACTTATAAAAAATAAATTAAATGAGATGTAACTCATAGACTATGTAATTTGCTCATTTAAAGGATACAATTGGGTTGTTTTTAGTGTATCTACTGACATGTGCAATCATAAACACAATCAATTTAAAAATTGTTCATCACCTAAAACAACTCTGTACCAATTACCATACACTGACCACTTCCCCCCAAAGTCCACCTGCTTTCCCAGAAGCCCCCAACAATCACTGATGTACTTCAGCCTTTATGGATTGGATTTGCCTATTCTGTGAATTAGAAAGGACTCATACAAAATGTAGCCCTTTGTGTCTGAATTTTCTCACCTTGCATGATGTTTTCAAGCTTCACCCATGTTGTTCAGTTCAGTTCAGTTCAGTTCAGTCGCTCAGTCATGTTTGACTCTTCACGACCCCATGAATTGCAGCGTGCTAGGCCTCCCTGTCCATCACCAACTCCCAGAGTTTATTCAAACTCATGTCCATTGAGTCGGTGATGCCATCCAGCCATCTCATCTTCTGCTGTCCCCTTCTCCTCCTGCCACCAATCCCTCCCAGCATCAGGGTCTTTTCCAATTAGTCAACTCTGTGCATGAGGTGGCCAAAGTATTGGAGTTTCAGCTTCAGCATCAGTCCTTTCAATGAACACGCAGGACTGATCTCCTTTAGAATGGACTGGATGGATCTCCTTGCAGTCCAAGGGACTGTCAAGGGTCTTCTCGAGCACCACAGTTCAAAAGCATCAATTCTTCGGCGCTCAGCCTTCTTGGAGAAGGTAATGACACCCCACTCCAGTACTCTTGCCTGGAAAATCCCATGGATGGAGGAGCCTGGTAGGCTGCATGGGGTCGTTAATCGTCAGACACGACTGAGCAACTTCATTTTCACTTTTCACTTTCATGCATTGGAGAAGGAAATGGCAACCCACTCCAGTGTACTTGCCTGGAGAATCCCAGGGACAGGGGAGCCTGGTGGGCTGCCGTCTATGGGGTCACACAGAGTTGGACATGATGAAGTGACTTAGCAACCTTCTTCACAGTCCAGCTCTCATATCCATACATGACCACTGGAAAAACCTTGATTAGATGGACCTTTGTTGGCAAAGTAATGTCTCTGCTTTTTAATATGCTGTCTAGGTTGGTCATACCTTTCCTTCCAAGGAGTAAGCATCTTTTAATTTCATGGCTGCAATCACCATCTGCAGTGATTTTGGAGCCCCCAAAAATAAAGTCTGACACTGTTTCCACTGTTTCCCCATCTATTTCCCATGGAGTGATGGGACCAGATGCCATGATCTTAGTTTTCTGAATGTTGAGCTTTAAGCCAACTTCTACACGCTCCTCTTTCACTTTCATCAAGAGGCTTTTTAGTTTCTCTTCACTTTCTGCTATAAGGGTGGTGTCATCTGCATATCTGAGGTGTTGTAGCAGGTCTCAAGACTTCATTTCTTTCTTTTCCTGCCGTTTTACTTTTTGTAAGTTTATTTTGAACAGGAATAGGGATATGCTGCCTTTTTTCTTTGCCCTGATGAAGTTGAGACAGCTTTTTCACTGTACAGTAAGAGTCAATAAGAGTAATTTCTTAGTGCAGATATTGGTTTCTAATGCCCCACGCTCTAGGATCTGAGAAGTGTGTGACCATGAAATACTAGGAACATTGTTACATGCTTCCAGTTGAAAGAATAAAAAGTATTATTTTCCATTTTCTTTCCAAGTTTTGATTCCTTAATTTTCATCCACTTTTTCCATGAAAGCAGTGGTATGCCATCCATGCTTTGCTGAAAACTCTCCCTGTCTTTACAAAATACCCAGCTGATGTTGGTGAACATTAAAATGACAAAATATTGTGTTCAGATAAATAACAACAATAGCTATATTTTTGGCAAGAAACCACAATTGTCCCTCCCCCAAGCAGTCTGTTCCCTGCTGTTCTGAATGTTCAGTAATTTTAAGCTTACCAGAGGAAGAGAACATCTTTCCTTTTGTTGTCTGTGCTAAGATCTGGCATTTTTATCCATCAGATAAAGGACAAATTCATTTTATTCAGATGTTTAACGACCTCCTAAGAAATCTGTCATGCAGAATACTGACTGAGGAAGATGTCTCCTTGGCCCTTGGGCTGTCTGTAGATCAGTTCAGAATGCATTGTAATGTGTGATGACCAGGAAAAGAATGGCCACAAGATGCTTTCATACCTGCACACAAGTGTTTTGAGCATGCCCCTGCTCTGATGACCTTCTTCGGTCATGTGGAGGTGCTTACTCTGATTTTAGCTGTGTGAGAAGCTCTCCTTTTCCCTCTGCTCTCCTCCTTCACTAAGCTCATCTTAATGCCACTGCATCACCAGCGCCTTATTTGGCTGGCTGCCTGGTAAATCAAATGACTGGCAGTCTTGGAGATTTTGTGTGGCCACTTTCTAAAGGGTTTTGTGCTTCCTTTATATCCTTTCTCCTTCTCCTTTGGTGGGTAGACTCAATTATTTGGCTCCGTTTGAGAAGACTGGGCAAAATGCCATTTATCTTTTCAACTTTTGGGGATGTACTTTCTTAACAGATCTCTTTGGGAATTATGTTTCTTTCTTTAACCTGACTACTGTTTTTTCCAACACTGATCATTCTCAGTAAATCTTAAGCATTGTGTTCCTCATCAGCATCCCAGCAAAGTTTCTGTTGTGTGTACGTACATTTACTGCTGTTCTGAATGTTCAGTAATTTTAAGCTTACCAGAGGAAGAGAACATCTTTCCTTTTGTTGTCTGTGCTAAGATCTGGCATTTTTATCCATCAGATAAAGGACAAATTCATTTTATTCAGATGTTTAACGACCTCCTAAGAAATCTGTCATGCAGAATACTGACTGAGGAAGATGTCTCCTTGGCCCTTGGGCTGTCTGTAGATCAGTTCAGAATGCATTGTAATGTGTGATGACCAGGAAAAGAATGGCCACAAGATGCTTTCATACCTGCACACAAGTGTTTTGAGCATGCCCCTGCTCTGATGACCTTCTTCGGTCATGTGGAGGTGCTTACTCTGATTTTAGCTGTGTGAGAAGCTCTCCTTTTCCCTCTGCTCTCCTCCTTCACTAAGCTCATCTTAATGCCACTGCATCACCAGCGCCTTATTTGGCTGGCTGCCTGGTAAATCAAATGACTGGCAGTCTTGGAGATTTTGTGTGGCCACTTTCTAAAGGGTTTTGTGCTTCCTTTATATCCTTTCTCCTTCTCCTTTGGTGGGTAGACTCAATTATTTGGCTCCGTTTGAGAAGACTGGGCAAAATGCCATTTATCTTTTCAACTTTTGGGGATGTACTTTCTTAACAGATCTCTTTGGGAATTATGTTTCTTTCTTTAACCTGACTACTGTTTTTTCCAACACTGATCATTCTCAGTAAATCTTAAGCATTGTGTTCCTCATCAGCATCCCAGCAAAGTTTCTGTTGTGTGTACGTACATTTATGTGTGTAATGCTAAAAATGCATGGTTTCCAAGAAGAGAAAAAAAGATAAAAATCCTTGCCTCACTTAGACTTGGAAATTAACATGACTGGGTTAAGCAGATTGCTCTGTTGGAAGAGATAGGAAAGATTGGATTGAGCCCTAATGTCAGGGAAATTGATTTGGCTAGATTTCAGGGAGCAAGCTGGGCTAGCCCACTAATGATCTGTGTCAGTATCTTCAGTGGCCTCGGAATTGGCACAGGAGAGCTTTTTTTTTTTTTTTTTTTTTGTAGTAGGTCAAACTCTGGGGAAGGATGCTGGCAACCAATACTGGAGCAACCTTGTGATCTATGTATTGCTGTTGTTATTGTGGTTATTACCACTGTTTCTTTATAAATGCAAAATCTGAGGCCCAGAAAAGTTAAGATTCAAATTTCCCTGCATCCAGATAATTATAAGCAGCATTTCTGGGATGCAGGAAATCTTTCCTGGCCTCCAAGGATCCACAGAGGTGCCCAGATGTCAGAGACAGGCCCTCATGAGGGCAAGCTCCCCATTAGGTCCATCTGAGAATGCCCAAGCCTCCCTCCTCTGAGGGTCCTCTGACCTTGCGGCCCCTCCCAACTACACTGGATACTTCAGCTGCCTGCTGCCTGCTCACAGTTGCTAAGTAACTAGTAACAACTTATTGTTTCTTGCACAGTTTGCTGAATCTGAGGCTGACATCTGGTGAGCACCCTCTAATGGGTTGAGACTATGACCTACCCAAGGTCTGTTTTGTAGGAAGTGTTTTCTGGAACTTTTTGACAGTTCTCAAATAAAGCTATGTAACTGACCACTTAATTTTCTATGAATAAATTTGGCCTTTTGAAAAATGTATGTATCTTTTCATCTTCAAAATTTCCCCTGTAATGCCTTTTTATTTCCCTCTATTAATACATGCTTATTGTAAAAATATTAGAGCAAAAGTTAAATTAAAAGAAACTTACCATATTATGAAGCTGCTGCTGCTGCTGCTGCTAAGTCGCTTCAGTCGTGTCCGACTCTGTGCGACCCCATAGATGGCAGCCCACCAGACTCCCCCATCCCTGGGATTCTCTAGGCAAGAACACTGGAGTGGGTTGCCATTTCCTTCTCCAATACATGAAAGTGAAAAGTCAAAGTGAAGTCGCTCAGTTGTGTCTGACTCTTTGTGACCCCATGGACTGTAGCCTATCAGGCTCCTCCGTCCATGGGATTTTCCAGGCAAGAGTACCGGAGTGGGTGCCATTGCCTTCTAATTCTATATTTTTTTCCTATAGAAAAATTTTAACACTAATCTTGTAGAACCCAGTCAAAAGGAACATAATCACTTTAATCAGTTAATAATTTGTTCTAGTAGTCCTTTAAAAATAGTTTTGCACCATTTTACTTTCTCTACTGTATGGCAGGTTGTAGTTTTGTGAATAAGAAAGTTAAAATGTGTGTTTTGTAAACACCAACACAGTAATGTAAAGCAATTATCCTTCAATGTACGGGGAGGGAGGTGGGAGGGGAGTTCAGAATGGGGAATATGTGTATACCCGTGGTGGATTTATGTTGACTGATGCTGGGAGGGATTGGGGGCAGGAGGAGAAGGGGATGACAGAGGATGAGATGGCTGGATGGCATCACTGACTTGATGGACGTGAGTCTGAGTGAACTCCGGGAGTTGGTGATGGACAGGAAGGCCTGGCGTGCTGCAGTTCATGGGGTCGCAAAGAGTTGGACATGACTGAGCGACTGAACTGGACTGAACTGATGGCAAAACCAATATAATATTGTAAAGTAATTAGCCTCCAATTAAAATAAATAAATTTAAATTTAAAAAAAGAAAGTTAAAATGTATGTTCAGTGGATCTACAAAGGTATTTATGGGAATTGAGATTTTGATACATTCAGCATTCTGCCTTCATTGGGCCTCCTTAATTAATGAGGCCTTTATTCAGTAGCAGAAAGTTACAAAGAAAACACAGTGCTAGCAAAGAGGCGTGATGACTTTCTGGGATATTCTCAGTGAATCAGTGATCCATTTTTCAGGAAGGCAGCAGCAGCGTCTTGTTCCATTGCGGGGAAACCAGTATATGGGTACTAACTGTGTTGATTGGTTGTAGTGATACCTTTAAAAACTGGAATCACCGAAGAGAGATCTGCCGAAATGAATTCCATGTGCACTAAGCTAATAAAAGAAGCTGTTGTTTATTTTTGTGGAGGTGGTGATTTTGTTTTTCTTTGTGTGAAGGGTGTGCGGGAGGGAGGGAGGAGGCTACAAATAAATGATAGAGCAAAGTGAATAACTAGATGATGAATCTTGAGGAAGTCATGATGGGAAATAAAATATCGTTACTACTCTATCAAAAAACATTTTCTCCTTTATTTAAAAAACAAGAAAGTATCTGCCTTTAGAATCCTATCAGTGAGAGATTGCTTCTTTTTTTTGCCTCTTTACTAGTGGTGTCTGCAGTTTTAATAACTTCTTTAATTTCTATTCTAAAAGGACTGGTAAAATTAGACTATCTAGCCATTTTTAAATTTATTTTGTTGTGTGTGAGTATATAATGTAGTCAGCATAATACAGAATATTAGTGTTCTGTTGTACTAGAATTATGCCATCACTTAATCTTTGTGTTTTTGGTGAATGTTTTCAGTTTGATCTTTTAAATAATGCTATAACTTATAAAATTGTTAACTTAGGTATGTATGTGTAGAAAGAAGTGGAAACCAATAGCTGAATTATGGTTTTATAATTGTCTCTGGAAGTTGGGGCTCTGTCATTTTTTTCCCAGACTGGTGATCCTCAGAACCTCTTCAGGGAAGTAAATATTTTTGGAGTATAAGGAAAAGCAGTATTTAATGGTCAAATAGGCTTGGGAAATACATTGTTCTCTGTTTTCTCTTGGAGCTTCATAAGGAAATTAGTAAACAGTTAAAGTGATCATGTGGTGCTAACAACAATGAAAAAAAGATCAAAGATAATTTTTCAAACTTATTTGAGCATCACAAATATCAATATGCATATTAACATCTGTCAAAACAGTTTCTGGGTAAAATCAGTTGGGGAAATGTTGACCTGTGTGATTCCTCCCTGTCTCCCAGTTTCATAGTTTGTGAAAACTAGCTAAACAATAGATAATTCAGCAGACAAATTGCTTGCCTTTTTAGTCACGTTTCTTGACACCGTAGTTTACTCATCTCTCACCAGAGTGCTGAATGTGAGAAATGCCTTGGAAGAACTGTACGTCAGGACCACATATGTATGTTCTGTTTGTGGGCATGAAGGCAGGTGGGATCAAGTGTTCTGGGGGGAGGCCAGTGTGCACTAAAGCCTTGAGTTGTGAAATCATTTTCTACTTGGAGACAAAAGCAAACAATTCATTTTGGCTGGGGTTTGGGGTGTAGTAGTGGGTGAAGGAGAGTGGTGAGACTTAATCAAATAAGCAGCACTAAGCAGAACGTGGAATTTGGAGTTTCTCCTGAGGAATATGGAGAGGAAAGGGGTAGTTTTTTCCTCTAGTGCCCTGAATCTCAAGGAAGCGTGCTTTTAGCCCCCGTCCCCACCCCCAGGGAGATTTGGTAAAGTCTGGAGACAGTTTGGGTTATTATGACTAGGAAAGTGCTGTTGGCATCTAGTAGTGGCCAGGGCTGCTGATAAACAGTCTACAGCTACACAGAACAGAACACCACAACAAAAAATTATCCAGTCCAAAAGGTGAGTGGCACCCCACTGATAGATCTGCTCTAGTAGGATCATGCCAGGGTTGGGGACTTAGTAAGTTGTGAATCAGTCATGTGCCTTTTTGGACTCTTGCTGCTGCCGTGATGGTAGCATTTGAAAATATAGATTCAGGGCTCTTTATTCACTGTTCTACTATTTTAAAAGCTCTGAAAATGTAAAGTTTCTGCATAATTTATTTAGCAGTAAAAATCTCACCTGCACTGACTTATTGTCTTGATTTTCTCGAGTTTGTGTGAATGTTAGAGTTTTGATAGTAGGGTGCTGGTCCACACCTTGCTGGGGGGTTTATATCTGGTCTTCAGTGCACACTGTATCATCTTTCTAAAATATGAAAATATCTGCACTTGAAAACACTTCAAGACCCAAAGATTTCTGGTAAAGGATTTTAGATTTATGTATTTTGAACTGAATTTTTGTTTAATTTGGTTTCTTCTAAGAAATTAGGAACTACTGGTGTTTATTGATTTTTTTTTTTTTTACTTCAAAAATGACATAAGATCATTGTGAATAATTTGATAAGTACAAAAAGGAAATAATTTTATTAACCACCTGTTCAGTGCTTACTACGTGGCAGGGGCTATTCTCAATTTATGTGAATTAACCAATTCAGTCTTCAGAATTCTGTTATATGTACAAGTGAAGAAACTGTGGCATAGTAACTTGCCCAAGATCCCATACCTAGTAAATGGCAGAGTTGAGTCTTTTTGAACTCTAACAAAGGCAGAAATCATCCATAGTCAAAACAGCCAGAGAGGATAGTTGAGTGACCCTAAATTTATTTAAACAGCCTCCTATTTCTGGGCATTTAGGCTGTTTTCAATTTTTCACAATAGAATATTGACACAAACATGTTTATCTTTAAATATTTGTTCACATCTCTGGTTATTTCATTAGGGAATATTTTTAAAGAAAATCCTTAGCCAGAGTGTGTAACTTTTTACAAATACTTCATATATGCCACAAAATATTCTAGTTTATACTCCCACTAATCTTTCATGCTCATCAGCATTGAGTGTTAAATTTCTCATTTCTTATTCTGAGATGTAGTATCTTGGTGCTTTCTGAGAAGATGGGACAGATGGCTGGGCATTTAGTATAATTTAAAAAAATTTTCAGGATGCCAGTTAAAAATTTCCCAAGAAAAAACACTCAAGTAGTTGGAACAAATGAATTTAAAACTTCAGATTTCAAAGAAATTAAAATGTATAGCCGTTTTCTTTTCAGGTTGATCCCTGAAGTTAATTGAGGCTCCATTTTAAATTATTACGAAGTGTTGGCAGGAATAAGGATATATAACATTGAGGAATATTTTGGTTCAAATCTTACTGGTATGTGATCAGTGTATGACTAAAATAGCCACTCACTAAGTGTTCACAGAGCATTTGCTATGTACCAAACACTGCACTTTGTGCTGGGATGCAGTGAGGAAAAAGGAGGAACAATAAGAACAAATACTTGTAGCGCTTCTTAGGTATCAGGCGCTGTCCTAACTGCTTACACATATTAACTTATTTAACTCTCACTGCCCTGTGAGACAGGTACTATTATTTTCTCCAGTTAATTGATGACATTGAAGCACAGGGAAGCTAAATAACATCATTCCAAACATACAGCTACTAAGTGATGAGCTAAGATCTGAACCTAGGCAAAGCCTGAGTCTACTAGTTTTGGGGGCAGACATAGAAGGTTGGTGCAGTAAACTGGGCCTGAAAAAATGGTGACATTAGTTGATGATCCAGCAATGGGGTTGGAGAGAAATGGAAAGATCAGAGAGGTTTTTCAGGATGGAGTTCATCAGACTTGGTAAATTCATCAAATTGGATGTGAAGGAAGAGGGCCAAGCCTAGGTTTTCTGTCCTGAGAGATTTGCTGTGTGGTGGTACCATCAGTAGGTTGGGGAAGACCAGGGTGGGAAGAGGAGTACGTTTAGGAGGAGGTAGAGATGACTAGTTTTGAATTGGTTATATTGCAGGGGTTTGAAAGATGGAGATGCCCAGAAGGATAATATTTGAGAGTTATTAGGTTTGATGTCCAGATAGTTTATTTATCAGAAAGTTATTTTTCATTAAGTATTTACAATGTATACTTTATGAGAAGGTTTTACAGCTTTTACAGATGTCAACAGAGTTTTAGTTGATGGCGTTGGTTTTCATGTATCAAAAAATGTAAACATTTTATTGTGTCATTTCAATGCCCTTTAAAAAACTCATTTTAATGCTTATAGACAGCTTTATAATGTGGTTGTACCATTATTTCTATAACCAACAATCTGCGAAGGGATAGGTTATTGCCATTTTTTCTTTAGATAAGTTGTAGATAATTTTATAGTGAGTGTCTGTGCATAGAACACTTCCATTGTTCAGGATTATTTCTTTGGAGATTGATCAGCATGGGAACTGTTGGACGGGAGTACATATTGCAAAATTACTTTCTTGTGCTAATTTACATCCACCAAATGTGTGCAGGCTGTACCTCTTGGTCAGCCAGTGAGTTGACTGTTGTCTTGATTTTTGTGGCACCATCATTCACTTCCTACTTTGTATAACATGTCCCCTAATCACAATCACATGAGACTTTTGTATATTGTCTTTATTTCA
This sequence comes from Cephalophus harveyi, assembly GCA_006410635.1. Lineage (NCBI taxonomy): Eukaryota > Metazoa > Chordata > Mammalia > Artiodactyla > Bovidae > Cephalophus > Cephalophus harveyi. Next base: position 95,736 of record SJYT01029515.1, read on the forward strand.
TTTTGATAAAGACCTGATTCACATATTCTCAAGAATTTTTACATAGCTCATCTGAAGGATGTGGAGATTATCATCATTGTTCTTTACCACTGTCTAAAGTATTGTTGGTAGGATGATATTTAAAGTCATTTGAGATTGTCTGCTGAAGTCTGGCTGATGATGGCATAAAGACCCGGAATTCAGCAAAACATGCCTGGTCTTCAACTTGTATTTTACCTGTCTCTGTGTGTGATAAGTGAAGAATTAAACCATTACATGGATAATTCATGACAAAGACAAATTTTTCTATGTTATCTGCTTATTTTGGGCAAATCAAGAAAACTTGTTGACTGAAATTATGCCAGTAGTGGCCTTAGTTTTGTGCTTCATTTTTCACTTTGCTCAGTAAAAACTTTACTTTCCAACCTTTAATTTCTATCATTTGTCTATCACCAATATTCGTATTTTATGCATTTTTTAAAAGAATAATGAATACCTGCCTCCAGAGCCATGAAGTTTGGCTTCTTTTGATTATTTTCAAATGATATTTTGGGGAAACTAGAATCAGGCTATTTGTCATTTTGGAATTTTCTGTATTTATAAAGTGACCTTCTTGTAACCTTTTAATGAGTTCACATATGCGTTTTGGTGAAAATTTACTATTTAGGGATTACTTATTAGCCTGGTTACTTGCCAGAGTGACACATTAAAAAAAAAGAAGTTTGCCCACCCATCTGCTTCTTCCCATATCCCCCCCAAACAGTTATCAACTGGGAGAATTATAATATGCAAATAAGCCATCTGCACTGTCCAAATGGGAGGATAGCTTCCAGTTCTTCGCCAGGGATCTGTCAGAAGCAGGGAAATAATTTCAGTAGTTTTCTTAAGAGGGCGGGAATCTCTTAGGAAGTAGCTTGATTAAAAGTGTTCCCATAGGAATAAGGACACTTGGAATTGAGTACCCAGACCACCTGTGAGTTAAAAATCTCCTGTTTCCAGATTCAGCCTCTAACTATGGGATGTCTATGTTTTATCATAGCTCTTCTCAACTTTATTTTTTTTAATCCCTCTACAAAGACTACCCCCGCAAAAAAAAAAAAATGTGATGTGCCAACTGAAAATTTGTTGTTGTTCAGTCACTCAGTTGTGTCCGACTCTTTGCGACCCATGGACCGCAGCATGCCAGGCTTCCTTGTCCTTCACTATCGCCCCGAGTTTGCTCATTGAGTTGGTGATGCCATCAAACCATCTCATCCTCTGTCACTCCCTTCTCCTCCTGCCTTCTATCTTTCCCAACTTCAGGGTCTTTTCCAGTAAGTTGGCTCTTTGCCTCAGGTGGCCAAAGTATTAAGCCTCAGCTTTAGCATCAGTCCTTCCAATGAATATTCAGGGTTGAGTTCCTTTAAGATTGACTGGTTTGATCTCCTTACAGTCCAAGGGACTCTCAAGAGTCTTTTGCAGCACCAGAGTTCAAAAGCATCAGTTTTTTGCCTTCAGTATACTTTATGGTTCAACTCTCACATCCGTATATGACTACTGGAAATATGAAAGAATATTAGTTCAAATGAAGTAATACCTTTGTTTTCTGGTGCAGTGCTGGGCCTATGTTGTTTCCTGAGGAAGTATCTTTTATGATATTTTTCCCTCCAATACAGGATCTAGTCTATGCTCAGATCATTCCATTTATCTCATTCATTAGCTTTGTTTTATCTGAGACACTGCCACAGCCTTGTTTTATCTTTTGTGACATTTACAGTTTTTAAGAGTATACCCCTCCACTCTTAAAAAAATAGAATGGTCTTAAGTTTGGAGTTGTTTGATGTTTCCTTGGGGATTCTGGTTATACAGTCTCAGTTGGAATATTGCAGAGATGATGTTGTACCCATCTCAGGATGTCACAACTGGAGATGAATAAGTCCTGTTGGTGGAGAGAACTTTGATCACTTTGCCTGGGTGTGATCCAGTGTCTTGCCTGTATCATTACTGTTTGCTTACTAGTTGCAGAAGAGGGAAAATGAATCTATGAGGAGACACTTTAAGATCATAAAACTATCCTGCTTCTCATCAAAATCCATTTAGTGTTTAGCATCCATTGTTGATTCTTACTAGATCCAATCTTTTCTATGACAAGTACAAAATCACGAAATTCCAATTCAATACTCCTTCAATATTTACCAGTCAGCTTTTAGTATTCTACTCTAAGCAAGTATTCCTTCCTTCATTCTTGTCTCTCTAACTCTCATCAGTTATTGATGTAGACTTGTGAATTCTATTTTCCAGTTCTTTGTAAGTCACAGTTGAATTCAATTAGCTGGTACTTGAATTGTCCCTGACTTGTCCAGTGGGAGCCCCTTCTGGCTGGCTTTTATGCCCATGTAGTATTTCCTATCTTTTTTTTTTTTTTGAGAACTTTTATTACTTTCTGGCATAAAGACATGTTCCAGGATCATCTTGCCCCTACTCCACCCGACCTCTGAAATCAGCTATTTCTTTGAGGACCCCAGTGTCTTTAAGTAGAGACAGGATACAGCAACTGAAGGTAGATGTTTTCGGTGATCCTCTCTGCTGTATGGGGTGTTGGGCCCAGGCTTTGGAAACTGCCAATTTCTTGGTTGATGAATTTTGGATTAAGTAGAAATCCTGTGGTAGTGAAGAAGGGCAGCATTGATTTTCCGTTGTTAAATGAAGAGTATATATTCAGAGTGCGTCTGGGATGAGGATTGTTTTTGTATTTGGTTGTAAGCCTTGGTTGGGGTTAGCCTGACAGATGGAGTCCCTTTGTCTCTGGACATACCTTTCTGGAAAGGGTCTGTGCTGCACTTTAATGAACGTGCCTTGAGTGTACTGGTCCCCTCTCTTACCTGTATTTTTAGGTGGCCCTTTGTCACCAAGCTCTATAGACTGCCCTTTAACACGGGATCATTGAGTGTGGATAACAGCAGGGGAGGGGAGGGGACGGCGTTCTGGTTCTCTCGGCAGGAGTGGTCTACACGCGTTTTTGTCCATGTCGGCTGTTGTCGCCTGGGTCCTGTCTGGGAGCCCCACCTTGTCCTGCTGTGTAGAGTGAGCTGAATCCTAACTGCAGGGCTGGGGGGACAAGTGGTCCTTTTATAGCCCACCCCTCCTCATTGCCACCAGTACAGCCGATGGCTTCTGTTTGGAGCTATTTAAAACGTATGCCTCCCTGTCCCCTCATGGGAGCCTCTCAACAGGAGCCTTGTGTGGTAATCACACACACGTCTCTCACATGCACGTGTCTCATACACACACACACACACGTGAGGGAGCTAGGCAGAGAATAAGTTTCCAAAGGGGAAGCAGCTAGTAAGTAGAAGAACCAGGACTGCAGTCTAGCTTTTCCGTCTCTCAGTTCCACACTTCTTAACTTGGTCTTGGAAATTCAAAGACTGAAGAAGGTTAAGTGAGCCCTCTAGAAATGATATAAGGTGTGGGAATTGGTAGGGATGGGTGTAGGGTAGATGTCTTCCTTCTTAATCAGCTTCCTGTGTGGAACTCCATATATCGAGGGTATAATTTGTCAAAATGAAAGAGAGCTCAAGGTCATTCTGTGTCTTCACGGAGATCCAGATCCAGGCAGTCTGTCCAAACTCCAGGGTTACCCCCCAGGCAATTAGAGAGAAGAGCACAAGTCAGCCTCCCTGCTCTGTGGTTGATTAAGCAGAGCGGAGAAGCTGTTCTTTTCTCCTTGTTTTATCTTGGACTTCGGCACCTGGTCCTCTGTATCTGAGCTGGTGGCTCTCTTCAGGGCTGGGAGAGGTCTCCCAGGCCACAGCACACAGCAGATGGAAGCCTGTGGGAGTCGTGTTTGTCTGCCTCAGCGGGTGCAGTCTGGCATGGGGTCTGACCTCTGCCCGGTACCATATGTCAGGAGCATCTCACCCCACGAGTTTCTCCAGATTTCCTCTGACCTGGGGCTGGATTTGGGAACACTGGCAGTGATATTGAGGGGGCCTGAGGTTAGAGAACTACAGAGGTGTCCCTTCTTGAAGCTTCACCAGGGAAGCTGAGCCTGAGATATAGCTTCAGAATGGCTGTAGTTTGGTTCTCTTCTTATCTCTTGTTATTTCCTGCTCCAGTTTTGTTTTCATTATTTTGTTAAAGGCTCGTGAGCTTGCATTTTTTTTTCAAATGGCAGTAATTATGCTTTTGTTGTTTTTTTTTAAAAAAGAGTAAAACACTGGCAATCTAGAGCAGTTATTTCAAGATGCATACCAGCTACCCTTCCCCAGTAAATTGAAGGCCATCGAATCAGGAGTTCTTATGGATTCTAGGGACGACCTGAGATGAAGTGCAGAATGTTACATGTGTGCATGAATATGTTTTTCTGCAAGATTCTTGCAGGTGTTTGACAGCCCCTCTCCAATGCACGGCCTTCAACATGCCTTTCCCATCTTCCCTTGGCTTTGCCCCTTGTGTCCCTCATATGTTTCTGAGCTCGTTAATTTCTGGAAGAGTGAAGGGAGAGGAGGCCTGCACTACAAGAGAGGCCTTGGCCTCTTCTTACTACAATGTTGTGGTTTTGCCCTGCCCAACTCCCCTCACTCTGAGCCTGGACGACTTTGTTTCTTCTGGACTCACTGTCAGGCCCTGGACTACCTGTTGTGTGCACCTGCCCTCATTTAATCTCAAGATTCTCCTGCGAGGGAGATGGGAAACATTCAATACGACTTTCACGCCATTGAGTAGAGGAACTGGGACAGTCATATTTGGCAGATTCTAAAGCCACTCTTCTTCTAGTACACTCAGGGAACAAAAGCACTACCTGTCGCTGTCTGAGCACCCCCACTGAGACCCTAGCCATCCTGCAGTGCTGCACGGCACCCACAGTACAGAGAGTCCTGGGGTCCTCTGCAGCCCAGCTCGCTGCGAGAGGCAGAGGCTGACTTTCTCGTGGGGAAGAGTAGCAGAGCTCTCAGAAGGTGCCCCTTCCCCAACCACTTTGCTGGAGCCCTCATTCGTGGCCCAGCTGAAAGCTCTTCTCAAAGACCAGAAGCTGTGGCCTTCTTGCCTGCAGGGATTTTGCCAGAAAGAGAAAAGTAATGCAAGTAACGTGTTAACAAGCAGACACTATCCATTATCTGAATTTTAAAATTAGAAATAAAGTAATCATAATTATAAGGTGTTCTTAATATAGTTACAATGGCATGAAAAAATATAAATGTGAAGCTCAGGGTTTTTAATTCTGGGAGTGTAATTTGTATGTTTTGTTTTGTTTCTACCCACCAAGAGTGTGTTTCCCCAGTCCTGTGGAAGTTCTGTAATCAGATACAGGTGTCCCTCAAAGTCAAATTCCCTGGGGGCTCTCAGTCCCTTTGCTGGGTCCCCAGGTTGGGAAATTTGTTGTGGACCCTAGAACTTTTGCAACAGTGTAAGAACTTAGACGGCTGTATACAGTCAGCAAAAAACAAGACCAGTAGCTACCTGTGGCTCAGATCATGAACTCCTTATTGCAAAATTCAGACTGAAATTGAAGAAAGTAGAGAAAACCACTGGACCATTCAGGTATGACCTAAATCAAATCCCTTATGATTATACAGTGGAAGTGACAAATAGATTCAAGGGATTGGATCTTATAGACAGGTTGCCTGAAGAACTATGGACGGAACTTCATAACATTGTACAGGAGGTGGTGATCAAAACCATCCCCAAGAAGAAGAGATGCAAAAAGGCAACATGGTTGTCTGAGGAGGCCTTACAAATAGTTGAGAAAAGAAGAGAAGTAAAAGGCAAAGGAGAAAAGGAAAGATATATCCATCTGAATGCAGAGTTCCAAACAATAGCAAGAAGATATAAGAAAGCCTTCCAAAATGATCAATGCAAAGATATAGAGGAAAACAATAGAATGGGGAACTCTAGAGATGTCTTTAAAAAAATTAGAGCTATGAAGGGACCATTTCATGTAAAGATGGACACAATAAAGGAGAGAAACAGTATGGACCTAACAGAAACAGAAGATATTAAGAAGAAGAGCAGAAAAACACAGAAGAACTATACAAGAAAGATCTTAATGACCCAGAAACCACGGAAGTGTCATCACTTACCTAGAGTCAGACATGCTTGAATGCCTTCAAGTGGCCTTAGGAAGCATCACTGCAAACAAAGCTAGTAGACGTGATGAAATTCCAGCTGATAAAATCCTAAAAGATGATGCTGTGAAAGTGCTGCACTCAATATGCCAGCAACTTTGGAAAACTCAGCAGTAACCACAGGACTGGAAAAGGTCAGTTTTCATTCCAGTCCCAAAGAAAGGTAATGCCAAAGAATGTTCAAACTACTGCGTAATTGCATTCATCTCACAGCTGGCAAAGTAATGCTCAACATTCTCTAAGCTAGGCTTCAGCAGTATGTGAACTGAGAGCTTCCAGATGTTCAAGCTGGATTTTGAAAAGGCAGAGGAACCAGAGATCAAATTGTAACATGCATTGGATCATAGAAAGAGGAAGAGAGTCCCAGAAATACATCTATTTCTGCTTCATTGACTACACTAACGCCTTTGACTGTGTGTATCACAAAACTGTGGAAAATTCTTAAAGAGAAGGGAATCAGACCACCTTACCTGCATCCTGTGAAACCTGTATGCAGGTCAAGAAGCAACACTTAGAACCAGACATGGAACAACAGACTGGTTCCAGATTGGGAAAGGAGTACATCAGGGCTGTGTATTGTCACCCTGCTTATTTAACTTATATGCAGAGCACCTCATGTGAAATGCTGGACTGGATGAAGCACAAGCTGAAATCAAGATTGCTGCGGGAAATATCAATAATCTCAGATATGCGATGACATCACCCTTATGGTAGAAAGCGAAGAGGAACTAAATAGCCTTTTGATGAAAATGTAAGAGGAGAGTGAAAAAACTGGCTTAAAACTCAAAATATGAAGATCATGGCACCCTGTCCCATCACTTCATGGCAAATAGATGGGGAAACAATGGAAACAGTGACAGATTTTATTTTCTTGGGCTCCAAAATCACTGCAGATGGTGACTGCAGCCATGAAATTAAAAGGCACTTGCTCCTTGGAAGGAAAGTTATGACCAACCTAGACAGCATTTTAAAAAGCAGAGACATTACTTTACTGACAAAGGTCTGTATAGTCAAAGCTATGGTTTTTCCAATATGGATAGTGTGAGATGGTAATCATGTATGGATGTGAGAGTTAGACCATAAAGAAAGCTGAGCACCAAAGAATTAATGCTTTTGAACTGTGGTGTTGGAGAAGACTCTTGAGAGTCGCTTGGACTGCAAGGAGATCAAACAAGTCAATCCTAAAGGAAATCGACCCTGAATATTCATTGAAAGGACTGATGCTGAAGCTGAGGCTCCAATACTTTGGCCACCTGATGCGAAGAACTGACTCTTTGGAAAAAACCCTGATGCTGCGAAAAATTGAAGGCAGTAGGAGAAGGGCATGACAGGATGAGATGAGGATGGAATCACAGACTCGATGGAATGGGTTTAGGCAAGCTCTGGGAATTAGTGACGGACAGAAAAGCCTGGCATGCTGCAGTCCCTGGGGTCGCAGAGTCAGACACGACTCAGCGATTGAACTGAACTGAATTTGTATGTAATGAGATGGATATTATCAGCTGAAAAAAAAAACCACATTGCAGTGGCCTTGCTCTGGTAGTGCTCTGAGAAGGTAAAGGTATTTGTCATCCTACCATACCCTTCATCGTCTGTGATGACCACATAAACAAAAGATTAAACCCAGGTAAAGCTCCTGAGATAGAGGCTACAGATGGCCTCAGCTGAAAACACACCAGGCATCCAGAGCGGCCGTGTGGCGCTTTGTACATGAACCACAGGGACTGTTTTTTGTTGTTGTTAGTGTTGTTTTTTCTAGTGACTCAGCAACAGTGACTCACTCACACAGTGGTGGTCTGTGAAATTTGGCTTTTGGCCTCTCCTCTGCTGTATTTTAACCTCTCTATATCTGACATTTCTTTCTTTTTTCCAGCCATCGCAAGGTTGGATGTGGAGATGAATATACAAATGATGCAATCACTGTAAGCTCCCTTGAGTCAAAGGAACACTGTCCCTCTGAGGAGTGTTCTTACAGCAGAAAGTACAAATCACTGCATATCAGAGACGGACCACATGGCCGTGAGATAGTTGCTTAAGCGCCTGAGCCTCAGTTTCCTCTTTGAATATGATTCCATCATTCAGTGTTGTGTGTGGTTGTGCAAGTGAGCCAAAATAGGTCAAGCACTTAGCATTGTCACTGGTACATGGGCCCTGTGAGAGTGTGCAAATCTCTTCCCTGCCCCCTCACATCCCTGAGGGCCCCTTGCCTGAACAGAATCTTTAGATTGGCAGGAAGTAGAGTAGGAGCATTAATCTATTTCTCAAACACAGTGCCAGGCTTAAAATTACATATCTAGCTCTGGAGATGGCCAGATAACTTTATTATGGGGTGTGTGTATTAATCTATGTGCATAAGTAGACACAAGTCAGGGTCTTACCTAATGAGAAGGGTGCCTAATGAGAAGAAGGTGACTTCAGCCTTCTTAACTCTGATTTTAAGACTTGGAAGTGAGAAAAAATAGAGTAACAACATATATTCAAAGCTGGAAGACTCAGTGACTTGTTTGGAGGATGTTTTTAATGGGTGGCTTTAATTTCCAGCAAAAATTCTGGGTAGGTTTTTGTCTAGCTAAAGGGAGAACTGCATATCAGGGACTAACTATTAATGGATGAAGTCCTGCCAGCTACCCTTTTCTAGATCTTCAGTGTAAAGCAGGGATTTGTCTAGGTTGCCAGCTAAGAATCGATCTGGGATCCAATTCCACCAGAGCAGCTTTAATATTTTTGGAAGTAACACTCGCCCAAGCACAGCATATGGTGATGTGGAATACCAGCTGTTTATAAAAATCTATGTTTTAATTAATTTCTAGAAAATGAAATTGCCTTTTCCCCCCCTCAATGCCTTCTGTCCAAGCTGTATGAAATTGCAATAGAGTTCAGGAAATGGGCCTTTGCAGACAATTTAGAGGTAAACTAGGAGGTTGGCTTTCAGGACGTGTGGATAGTATGGTGTTAGAGTTTCCTGGGGGCCAGGAGACCTGAACTCTGGCCTCTGTTCTGCCTTTCTCCTGACATGTGTGATTGGTTCTTCATCACAAGGCCATTGTGGCCCTCAGATTATGCAGCTATTTAATAAGGGGTTTCTTAAACTCCCATATGTTTTCATTTCAATAAATTATTTTTGTAACTGCATGATAGAAGTGAAATACAGTGTTTGTAAGTCTCTTTCCTAAAATTATGATATTATATCCTTTAGAACTATGTCGTGGAGAAGGGAATGACCACCCACTCCAATATTCTTGCCTGGGAAATCCCATAGCCAGAGGAGCCTGGCAGGCTACAGTCTGTGGGGCTGCAAAAGAGTAGGACATGACTGAGCAATGAAACAACAGAACTGTGTAGCTTGGGTGGTTCTGTAGAATAGTTTGGGGGAAAATGAGATTTAAAGAATCAAGAAATTGATTTTTGGCAGTCTGGCACTACATCCTTGTCCTGTCAAGTGGATTCTCTTGTTCTGTATTCAAAGAGCAGTTTCACCTTGCTTTACACCAATTTCTTTCCCGTTTACCCAGGTTTCATGTTTTGTGATATTTGTGATGTTGTCATGTTCTGTGATGTTTGTGATGCCACTATAAGGCCCATCTTCTGCATACACCTGTGATCAGGTTTCTCAGTTCAGTGAAGTCCTATAGTCCTGTTCAGTGATACTCATTTGGACTCTAGATGATTCCTTGAATATGTCTTTCTGTATATATTCTAACCTCTCTTAGATCACTGGCTCCCAGTTCATCTACAATAGAATTACTTGGAGGTTCTTGATAAAAGTATGGTTTCCTGTTCACATCCCATTCTTACTGGATCCATGTCTCTTGCAGTAAGAAAAAAAAAAAAACCTAATTTTTTTAGACAACTTCCCAAATGATTCTCTCAAATTTAAATTGGCCTCAGAATCACTGTCTTTGGGAACTGAGGCTCTATCTTTGTTCATATTCTCTGGATCTAACATAACTGGAGTTCCATGATTATTTTTTGAGCTAATGAATCAGTGCATGAATGGGTGAATAATGAATATGTAGTAGGTTACTGGAAAGCTATAAAATACCTTTACCAGTCCATTTATATTGAAGGCTGTGCAATATTTATTGAATGAATGGTGCTGATAACAAAGTGATGGAAGTAATTTTTTCATTGATAAGTTTGTAACCTACTATCTTTCATTTCACAACAGTCTTCCCCAAACAGTATATCTGTGCATACTGAGCGTTGTCTGTGCTATACTTGTGCACAGATGTCTTTGGCCTTGTGTTCAGAAGCACACCACTCGCATGGTGAGAAGCTTGTAGGAGAACGTATGCTTAGGGTTTCAGTGTTAAGAAGGCCATCAGGTGGACCAGTTAAAGGGCAGGGTGTGGTGGGTGAGTAAGAAGTGAGAGGCACATGGATGCTCTGGCTGTTTGCTTTTTCTGATTGTGTTAGAGCTTGGTGGATTTTACATAGCATCACTAAAACTGGAGCCTCGGCAAGGCCAAACGTGCACTGATTGCAGAAGCAACTGCTAGTTAGCAGTTAATCTGGAAACCTCCTGTTTCCTTACTTCGCTTTATAAAGACGATGTAGTCTCAGGGGCTTCCAAAGCCCAGATGGCATCTGGGGGATGGGAAGTGGATTTTGGTTCTGAGGTCAGGTCTCCGCCTGCTCTTTATGGTCAAGGCAAGGCTGCATCAGGGAATTTCCTCAGTCTTGGCCCCTTTCTCTCATCATGATGATAGAGGATTAGGGCCCTTGAATTGTTGAGGAATTTAGGTATTCAGCAGATAGATCCAATCAGAATAATGGAAAGGAGGGTAAGTAGCAGTTGATTTAGTATGCGACTTTTGGTAGCATTAAGTAGTCTCCAGAACCTGTGAATGCTGCCATTGCTTGACAGTATAGCTTGAGTTTGAGTAACAGCGTAGAGATGGTTATTTTAGATGGTGATTTTCTAGAGAGGTGGATGAGAGGAGGAATTGAACTCATCTCTAACTTTCTTAATTCTTAGAAACTTTTCTGCCAATAAAACCCACCTAAAAAGCTGAAATACATGAAGTTAATAGCTAATAGTGTGAGCATAGCAGACTCTTCACTGTTGCCACATTTCTTCTAAATAATTGTGTTTTGGCAGTACATTTTGTTTTTAGAAAACAAAAAAAAAAATGTAGTAATTCATTTTTCAGAGAGGGAGATGGATGCTATCCATCTTTATTCCCTGTAGAATTCACAGTCACCTCCTTCATACAATCAATGTTTGTGTGAAATATTTTTCTAGTCTTCTAAGATGAAATTTTTTTCCCTAGTCTTCAGAGTCTCAGTTTTCTCATGTCTAAAATGAGAGTTTTGTGTTACAAATGATCTTGAATGCCTCTTTCAGCTCTAATAGATTCTGGATGAGAGAGTGTTTTCCCTAAATGGAAAAATTTAAATTTTAAATCTAACTAAATTTAACTGATAAAACTAATTAAATTTAACTAATATCACACTTGCAACATTTTAGGTTTCTTTACATTTGCAAACTATTCCAGATATCTTCCCTTTGAAAAATTTTTCCTCCTCTATCCTCCCTTTCCTAGATTTATTGAGAATGTGTTCTCTAGTTTGATTAATTGCCTATAGAAAGACTATGAATATCAGGTTGAACTTGGATTTTAGATAAACTGTTTGTCTTCCCAAGATGAGCTACTGTTTGATCAGTTCCATGAAAACCTCTAGTGATGGGTTTCTCCGCTGTGGCATCCTCTGGAGTATGTTGACCAGATTCTCTCTCGGGCTGCAGTGCAGAGATGACCGGGACAGGAAGCCCTGCTTGTGTGAACGAGGAGCGAAGAGAATCAGGAGTCTCTGCACATGAGGTCTCTGGGAATAGTGACCGTAACATAGTCCTGGTTGTGCCATGCATGGCTTGTGAGACGTTGGTTGGAGGAGGCCACTGGTTGTGTCTTTGCCTTTGTTTGCTCATTAGTAAAGTGAGAGGGTTATAGTAGCCAGGCATTGAAGTAGATTACCTAATACTGACTGAATGCTTCCGATTACCAGTGTCTTGTAAGTCATCCAAGAAATTATGCTAGTTGTAGTTTGAGTATAACACACACATTCTATTTCACCAAATATTGGTGTTATAAATGTGGAAATATAATAGAATGGGTGGTTTCACACTGGTTGTATAAGATGGTATGTAGAGATGTAGGAAAAAATATTAGAACTTAATATTTCTATATTTTCCTCAAATAAAAGTTGTTTTCATATTTTAAATTAATGTAAGATCCATGTCATTTCTAAATAAAAATATCAGAGGCCTGCATGCTGAATTTTTACTGATTGGGGCTTTATCCAGGGTTAAAAGACCACTGAAATAGATTATATTGTCTCTTTGGCTGAAAAGAATGTATGTCATTAGGACATTCCAGTGTGTGATTGTTAAGCAATAGAATCTTCTATCTTTCCTTGGGAAAGATTATGATAAAGAATGATTGCTTGAGTGTGTCCAGTTCAGCAAACCTTACTGTGTATCTTGAGGTGTGTTGAGAGGGGAGTGTTTAGGGAGGCACTTTTTTGCCTTCATAACATGTAATTGAAATGAAAACAGCAGCTTATGTGTTCTAATACCCTTTGTTCAGGTCTTACGTTCACCTTGGCATGGGATGTATTTGATGAGCTTTGGCTGTTCTCTTTCATGCTGCCACTTCTCTTGCTGTTCTTTTCTGGGTTTATTATGATGTAAACCCACCAAACAAAATATCTTGGAGCTCTATAGATGGAAAATATGACCCACCATTCTGGATATTCATGTCACCTGGGCTGGGTTACAGTACTGGTAAGTGGGTGCTTTGAAAGCACTAGGGTTACATGTTTAGAATACCACCCTAAGCATAGGATCTTGGGTTTTGTGGGGCTATAAAACACCCTTTATTCTAACCCACTTTTCACTGACTTCTGTGAACATTTTATAGTTTTCCATACTTTTTCTGAAAATGAGCTTTTTTATATTCCAATAATATACCTGGAAGACATACTTTGAAAAATAGGTAGGTTGGCTTATTGATGGCCTTAGGACTTCTCCTTATGCTCATCTTTACATTTTGGAAGTTGACCTAAAACATCAATACTTTGCTCTAGATTTGAAAATTATCTGATAATTTCTTTCTAGGCATATTAAAATATTAACTTTCTTGGCAAAAGCATTTTCTTTTTAGGGTTGTACATTTTATTTTAAAGGGATATTTTTGGAAAGATTTTAATAAAGCTTAAGGACTTTCTTAACCACATGCGTCATTATTTTATCTATAAATTTATGGGAAAAGGGATCAATGAAAAGGTTAGCATAACACTAATTAGCAAATGTCATTTTCTCTAAAGCTGGCTTAAAATTGTCTTTGCGTGGGGAAGGAACTTTAAAAATGGATTAAAACTTAGCATCAGAAATAAAAAATAAAATATTAAAAACAAATAGGTCTTTCACTATAAAAGCAAAATATCTGTAGCAGCAAGGAGGATAATATAAAAAATTCACTGTCTCTAGCTCAACTGTTTTTAGTTTTGCATGTTTTTATTTTTGTTCATAGAGCTATATATCACTTACTTGATCCAGAGTAATTATTTTGTATTTTTGTTTTTTATATGATCTTTTTTTAGTTTTTCCATTTATTGTACAAATATTACTGAAATGGCGATATAATGGGTTATCTAATTGATTTACCGTAACCATTCTCAGATTGTTAAGAATTAGATTGTATCCAGTTTTTGACACTGTAGACAATATTATTGGAAAAGTATTTTTAAAAGCCTGTAGTATTTTCCTTTTTAGGATTACTTTAAAAATTAAAGTTGGACTTTAAATTTGGAATTTCTGGGTCAAATTTACTTTCATGGTCCTGAAATAATAGTCTGTTTTACACTTTTTAGAAGAAGTTTTTCTTCTTCCAGCCCTCACCAGTGGTGGGTAAGATTTTAAGTTGAGTGCATGCAGGGGTCAAATAACTGAAGCTATTTATGTATGAATGCATTCTGAAGATTTTGTGCACTTAATGTATGCCTGTTATCTGGGGTGTGTCTGAAAGGGATTCTCTCAGGAACTTCTGCTAGCTAAATTAGGTTGATCCAGTATTTTTATCAAATGGTAGCTAATTGTGGTGTTCTAGTCCTTCACACTTATTCCTGGTAAAGGTTTCAATAAAATGAGAGGATATTAGCTTGAGGACAAAGAAGTTGGAGATCTGCACAAGACCTGCCATTGCTAGCCAGCCACCACTTAGAACTTGCTAGTCTCACGCTTTCCCTCCCCCGAGCCACCTCACTGGTCTTTGGAGCGCTGCCTTTCTCTTTCTATCAACAGAGTCTTGCAAGCCTTCTGGCATAGTCCTTGCCTCTCCAGTGAATATGTCCTCAGGGGTGGAACTGGGCAATCTAGGAAGCTAACTTTGATGACCCAGGCATATGAGAAGGCCAGAAGAATAGGAGTTTCTGGTAATGTGGGTGCTAACCCTGCCTGGCAGGAGTGGAGTAGATGTCTCTTGTGGTCCCTGTGAACCCTGTCCACTGATGTACATCTATGACATGAGAATCTACAACTTTGCACTGCTGCCGGTGGCATTAAAAATTGTTTTGAGAGACCACGCAAGTGACTGGATAGGTGTTTAGGATGTATTAAATGTAAAAGCAAAATACAAAATAGTCTAGATATTGTGCAAGGATCCTAAAATTTGTGCATATATTCTAAGTAATATAAGAAAATATGAATAGTTTTAACAGGATATGGTGAGATTAAGGGGCTTCCCTCCCTCCCTCCTTCCCAACAACATATTCTTTAGTATTTTAGCAGATTTTCAGTAGAATTTTGAAGTTGTTTTTTTTTTTTCAATTTAGACACGTAGAATCCTCAGATCTGTGAAATGAAGTTGAATGAGGAAGATTTGATTTTTCTGGCAAAGCCACTGGGAAATGGAGATTGAAAACAGCATGCTTTTGTCTGTGTATCTTCTGAAACTGAAATGAATACTGTGCTCCTTTTGCTGTATGTCTGTGTGAGTGTGTTAAGATCTCTCTTGGGAGGAAGTGTATCTTTAGCAGAAAAAATGTCTTACTATCCTAATCCCTTTAGGAGGTTAAAGGGAAGGACTGAAGTATCCAGGCATGCCGTCAGTGCCCTTGGCTGCTCCTTTCTGCCCTCTCTTCATCACTCTAGTTCACATCTCTCACGGCATTTCTGTCTCAGACTTACAGGAACTCTGAGCTCAGTGGTGCACACCATGTAGGAAGCCATAGCGCGTAATTGTAAAGATGCTGATCTTGGACTCTGGCTGCTTGAGTTTGACTCCTGGCCGACTCTGTGACTCTGGGCTCTCTACGAGAGTTTATCATCTGCACAGTGGAGACCCTGACAGTGCCCACCCCTCAGGGTTATTGCGAAGCTTATGTTGGTTAATACTAGCAAAGCTGAGCACAGCATAGTACTCTACTATAGTTTTGATGATGATGATATAAAGGTAATGATAAATATTCTAAGATGCTAAGGGTATCCTAATATTCTGAGATTTTTATGTCAGCTTTTTATCCTTTCCATTGTGGAAAATCAGAAAAAAAAAAAAAAAAAAAGAAAATCACAAGGAACAAAAAATAACCCATAATTTCAGAGTTGAAATGTTCTTTGATGATGAAATGAAAGGTGCTGGCCATTTAAGGAAGTGAAAATCTCTATAAATGGGGTGTTTCCAGCACCTCTGAAATAAATCCCGCCCCCACCCTCACCCCACCCCATTTTACCTATACTTAGCAAAGTAATGGGCTCATTGGCCCTTGGTAGAGAGTTAGTTTCATGTCTTGATACTGCTGCTATTGTTATTTGGGAAAATCTCTTAAGTGTTTCTAGGTGTTCTTTTAAGGCAAAAAATTAAGGTTAACCGAGCTTGGTCATTCTGTCTTCTCTTAGCCTTTGACTTGGTTGGTCTACAGTTTGTTCAGTGTCTCTTTCTTTCTCCTGTGGTTGAGCAGAGATGACATCTTTGGACACCTCACTTTGCCAATAAATATTGAGCTCAAAGTAAATGCTTGACATTCTTGTGGCACAGGAACTATAGACCTAGGCTATGCAGGTGTACTTTCTGCCTCATGGAGCTTGCAGCAGGGTCTTGAATGGAGAAGAATTAGCATCCTTTTATGTCATGATGTGATGAAAGCATCTGAGGGGCAGCACAGGGTCCAATGCAAGTACTTATTAGAATATCTCTAATTAGGATGAAGTGAAAAAAGAGGTGATGAGATGAGCACCCAGCCCTGAGCCATAAAGCCTGGCACTGGACTGCTTCATTTTTAAGAGCTCAGTTTAGTTCAGAATCCTGTGGCTCAGCTGTAAAGAATTTGCCTGCCAGGCAGGATATATGGGTTTGATCATTGGGTCAGGAAGATCCCCCAGAGAAGGGAATGGCAACCCACTCCAGTATTCTTGCCTGGGGAATCCCATGGATAGCAGAGCCTGGTGGCTGTAGTCCATGGAGTCATAGAGTTGGACACGACTTAGCGGCTAAACAGAGGCAGCACGTCCCTAAAATGTACTGAACTTTTGCCTTCTGGGGGCTGGGGATGCAGAGTTTGTGCCTTCACAGAGCACCTAGTCAAGCTGAAAAGGCAGGTGTTTGCTGTGAAGAATACACATCAGGGAAATTGGATGGTTTGACTTAATCTTCTTAGAATGTCTCTTGGAGTCAGCTATGGTGCCCATTGGGGTTCAGGAACAAGAGAGAAAAATGAGAGATTCCCTTAAGGCTTTCTGGAGATTTCTTAGTTATTCTGGACTCCAGTGGAGGAGTATCACTGGAAGCTGTGAGAAGATGAAGGGTGCTGCTTTCTCTAGCTACCATGTATCAGCCAGGTGCTTGTGGCAAGTAAACCAGAAGCCCTGACTGCAGTGGCTAAGGTCTAGGCAGGCACATGACCTCCCAAGGCATTCAAGCACAGTGATGCCAAAGCTTTGCTTCTTTAACAGTGTTTGGTTATCTCTTGTTTTCTTGCTGTGCTTTTCATGGAATACTAATTGATGTTGGATCTTGTGCATGTGTATATGTTTGTGTGTACACACATGCAGGTGCCTGTGTGTGAAGTATTAATGGTGGCATTTTTGAGCAATAGTAAATCTTCAAAAAGAAATGTCTAGTGCAAGATGACCTTGGATTGAGAAGTCTTATCATTGTATTTCTGGATTCTAGTATGAAAGTTGCCATTGTGGGCAGCATAGAAGTGTTCAAAAATGGATGGATTATGCATATCATGAACAACCTTCCTAACCTACCTAGAATTCCGTGAATTTTATCCCATGCCAAAACTCCTGTCTTTCCAAACATGTTGTATTTTCCTTTCAGCTAAACTATTTATGTAAGGAAACTTTGTGATGTACAATAACATAGTATAGCCTAGATCCATTATTCCATTCTGTACGTCACCCCTAACTCTGGAAAACGACCTTCTTCACTAGTGGAATCATGTCAGGGTACAGCTTGTAGCAGTTTAGCTGTTTTTATAGTGTTAAAGGAAATCAGATACTTCTTTTCATCCAGGAAGATTATTTTCTCATTGTGCAAGTTTTTAGCCATAGAGTTAATAACCTTCATATCAAGTCAAATATTTAACTTATGCTGGAAAACAGTTTAAGGTAGACATTTAATTCAAATATTATTTCTCTTGTGTCCACTGAACCGACACTAGTTACCTTATCCTTGGCATTGTCTTTAAAGACAAAATCAAAATTAAGGCCCTACTGTCTCTCTTTGCTGTTGAAATAATTGTCTGTACTGCTTATTTTGGCTGATCTTCTTTGTGGGTCTAATTCATAGTAACTAATTTGGCATGTTGAACACTTGAGCAGAAAGGAGATCTTTGATCATTTCATACATGTGAATATGTTGTTCCTGCTAAATTTCCTTCATTTTGCTTTTAGTAGATTACCTGGTCTAATGTGCTGATTGCCTGGAAGGAAAAAGAATCAGAAGATAGACTGAATACATGTACTATTTCTTGATAAATTGGTGTGTCTTCTGAGGAGAACTGATGTTGTTGGGTACAGCTTGCAGTAAATTGTGGCATTTTTTTTGGACAGGAGGATAAACCCTTGGTGATTAATTCAATTTATGTTACATTTTAGGCTAGCATTTAAGATCATGTCACCATTTTGCTACATATTTTATTACTGCAGATTACTACTTGAGAAAGTGTTGCTGGTAAATGGAGATTGGTTAGGAGATGGCCATCAGATTTAGGACCAGACAGAACGTTCTCAAATCCCCAGTCTTAACTGAGAGTTGGTTTGGAACTCTGGGAATCCCTTCTGAACTCCCATGAACCCCTAATCCCAGCTCCCTTGTAGCTCTTGTTTCACTGTTATCTGTTGATGTGCCAGTGTTCCTCGCTTAGTTGTGAGCTCTTAAAGTTAGGGGCTGTGTTGTAACATCTCTGAAGGAATGAGTTCATATAAAAGATGGCATTCTACACTGTTCTTTGTAAGGACAAAGAGATAGTGGAAACAACACGCTTTTTGGATACAGACGTGTGATTTGAATCCTGTCTTGTCTCACTAGCTATGCACCTATAGACAAATGCTTTCTTGTTTCCTGAGCCTGAGGTTCCTTATCAATTAAGGTGGGGAAATAACCTCAGAAGTCATTGTTACTCTGCTCAGAACAACCTCAGTGCTTATTTTGAGGAAGTTGGAGAATGTCATTAAATACCCAGCACAGTGCCTGTGGTACCAGCGGGTGGCCAGAAAGTAATTGTTACTCATGTTATTGCTTGGTTTTCACTCCTCCGTGATACTTACCTTTAGGATCTTAAAACATTACTGCTTTCATAGGACTGGTGTTTTTCAAGATGTCCCAGAGAAGCCCTTAACTATTTTCTCAATCCCCAGCAAATTTTTCAAGTCAGTATCAAAAAAGTCATTATGTTATTGGATGTTCTTTTATTTACTCATTCATTGTACAAATATTTTATTGAGTGTGCTGCATTTTAGGCCTGAGGCTGAGAGCTAGACATATGAAAATGAACAAAAGGGGTCAGTTCCCTATCCCAATGGTATCTTTTATTAATTGTTGTTGTTGTTGTTCAGCCGCTCAATTGTGTCTGACTCATTGCGACTCCACGAACTGCAGCACACACCAGGCTTCCCTGTCCTTCACTATCTCCCAGAGTTTGTTCAAACTCATGTCCATTGAGTCGGTGACGCCATCCCACCATCTCATCCTCTGTCACCCCCTTCTCTTCCTGCTGTCAGTCTTTCCCAGCTTCAGGGTCTTTTCCATTGAGTTGATTCTTTGCATCAGGTGGCCAAAGTATTGAAGCTTCAGGTTCAGCTTCAGTCCTTAAAATGAATATTCAGGGTTGATTTCCTTTAGGATTGACTGATTTGATCTTGCTGTCTCAGGTACTCTAATCAGAGTCTTCTCTGGCACCACAATTCAAAAGCATCAATTCTTCGGATGGTAGAGACAGACAAAAAAGTCAACAAGCCAGTGAAGGCATAGTTAGTTGTGAAAAATGCCACACAGAAAACCAAATGATAAGGGGGAGAAGCTGAGCTGATGGAGACTATTTTGGACACGACGGTGAGGGAAGGGTCCTTTGAGAAGATGACATGAGCTGAGACTTAGAATGGGACAGTGCCCCTGTATCTCTTCTTCGTGGTCCTGGGAGGTCTACTGACCAAGGTCTCTTTGCCTTGTGGGCTCTGCCTGAACCACCAGCCCCCACTGTGGTCACCGCAGCCTTTTAAACCAACCTCAGCAGGTTGATGGGCCTCCCTTCAGTGAAGCTGGCCCCTCCCTCCAGGAGAGTGGTCCTTCCATCCAGCCCTCCCCGTCAGCCTGCAGGTAAACCCCTCTATGCTCTGGGTCTGGCTCCTCTCATTTCCCTGGTTTGCAGATGTTAATGGACATCAGAGTCACGGGGGTTGATTCTCAGAACCGCATGGTGGGGCTCCACCTCCAGAGTTCCTGATTGAAGCAGGCTTGAGAATTTTCATTTCTCGCAAGTTCCCTGGTGAGGTTGATGCTGCTGGTCTAAGGATCACACCTTGAGAGCTGCTGATACCTTTTTGCCCTCAGATACATACATTTCTGTGTCTCATCCCTTTGATCCGTCTGTATAATAAATACAAATGCGGGTAGAACATACTCTTACATAGTACTTACTGTATACTGGGCACTGGACTAAATAAGTGCTTTTTTCATATTATGTTATTGATATTTATAGTGGTCCTTTGAGGCAGATGTTATTATTTTTGTCTGCATTATAGGTGAGGAAATGGAGGTACAGAGAAATTAGATGGCTTCAAGATCACTTAACCAGGTAATGGTGGAGCTGGAATTTGAACGCATGCAGTGTAGAGCCCATGTTCTTAACCACAAGGTGAAAACAGAGATAGTGACAGTATCTATCTCCTAGGGTTTTCAATGATGATTATACAAGATAACCTATGCTGTGGGCTGACACATGTGTGTATTTTAATTATTCTTATTCTATATGTAGGAATAAAGTCTAATTTTCCAGTTATTATGTCCTGTGGTATGTTAAAACACTGACTAGGTAGGAGGTGACTTTTGGCCGAAGAGGGTACTGCTGCTGCTGCTGCTAAGTCGCTTCAGTCGTGTCCGACTCTGCGCGACCCCACAGACAGCAGCCCACCAGGCTTCCCTGTCCCTGGGATTCTCCAGGCAAGAACACTGGAGTGGGTTGCCATTTCCTTCTCCAATGCATGAAAGTGAAAAGGGAACCTGCAGGTAAACCCCTCTATGCTCTGGGTCTGGCTCCTCTCGTTTCCCTGGTTTGCAGATGTTAGTGGACATCAGAGTCACGGGGGTTGATTCTCAGAACCGCATGGCGGGGCTCCACCTCCAGAGTTCCTGATTCAAGCAGGCTTGAGAATTTTCATTTCTCGCAAGTTCCTGGGTGAGGTTGATGCTGCTGGTCTAAGGATCACACCTTGAGAGCTGCTGATACCTTTTTGCCCTCAGATACATACATTTCTGTGTCTCATCCCTTTGATCCGTCTGTATAATAAATACAAATGCGGGTAGAACATACTCTTACATAGTACTTACTGTATACTGGGCACTGGACTAAATAAGTGCTTTTTTCATATTATGTTATTGATATTTATAGTGGTCCTTTGAGGCAGATGTTATTATTTTTGTCTGCATTATAGGTGAGGAAATGGAGGTACAGAGAAATTAGATGGCTTCAAGATCACTTAACCAGGTAATGGTGGAGCTGGAATTTGAACACATGCAGTGTAGAGCCCATGTTCTTAACCACAAGGTGAAAACAGAGATAGTGACAGTATCTATCTCCTAGGGTTTTCAATGATGATTATACAAGATAACCTATGCTGTGGGCTGACACATGTGTGTATTTTAATTATTCTTATTCTATATGTAGGAATAAAGTCTAATTTTCCAGTTATTATGTCCTGTGGTATGTTAAAACACTGACTAGGTAGGAGGTGACTTTTGGCCGAAGAGGGTACTGCTGCTGCTGCTGCTAAGTCGCTTCAGTCGTGTCCGACTCTGCGCGACCCCACAGACAGCAGCCCACCAGGCTTCCCTGTCCCTGGGATTCTCCAGGCAAGAACACTGGAGTGGGTTGCCATTTCCTTCTACATATGTAAGAATAAAGTCTAATTTTCCAGTTATTAAGTCCTGGGGTATGTTAAAACACTGACTAGGTAGGAGGTGACTTTTGGCTGAAGAGGGTACTAGACAAGTGTAATTTACATTGCATTTGCTCTGTAAAGGTATGCTGAATGAATTTGTGAATTCTGAACTGTCAGAATAAGAGCGAGACTGTCGCCATTTTCTCTTGTGGCATTGGATTACATCTCTACTCTTTCTTCAAGAGGATACAAAAAGCCTGAAGTACAAAGGAAAAAATTGGTAAAATGGATTTTATCAAAATTCAAAACCCTAACACCTTTCAAAGAACATCTGGGGATAAAAAAAGTGAGCCATCATCTGACAGAAAATATTTGTAAAACATAAATCCGATAAAGGGCTTTTGTTCAGAACATATAAAAAAATCTTATAATAATAATAAAGCAGACAGCCCAGTTAAATTTTTGGGCAAAATATTTGAATAAACATGTCATAAAAAGGTACATTAATAGTAAACACAAGAAAAGATGCTCAGCATCACTAGTTGTCAGGGAATTACATATTAAAACCGTAGTGAGATACTACAACATACCCATGAGAATGACTGATGTTAAAAGGACTAACAATGCCAAATGTTGATGAGGATGTGGAATCCCTGGAATCTTTGTATGTTGCTGGTGGGAACCCAAACTTGAAAACAGAATGGCAGTATCTTTTAATGGAGAAGGCAGTGGCACCCCACTCCAGTACTCTTGCCTGAAAAATCCCATGGACGGAGAAGCCTGGTGGGCCGCAGTCCATGAGGCTGCGAAGAGTCAGACACGACTGAGCGACTTCACTTTCACTTTTCACTTTCATGCATTGGAGAAGGAAATGGCAACCCACTCCAGTGTTCTTGCCTGGAGAATCCCAGGGACAGCAGAGCCTGGTGGGCTGCCGTCTATGGGGTCGCAGAGTCGGACACGACTGAAGCGACTTAGCAATAACAACAGCAGCAGCCAGTCTTTTTGCCTGGGAAATCCCATGAACAGATGTGAATTTTTTTTTTCACTCATTTTTTAAAACTTCTGAACTATTTGAATCACTTGAAACGAGATGCATAATTCTCATATTAAAAAAGAATTTTTAAATAAATGAAGTTCCCAAAGGGTCAGTCTGTTTAACTTTCTATGTTAAGGATAGTTGTCAAAAAAGATACCCCACTAGATGAAGTTTTCTCTTCCAACTCTGAAAATATGCTATTAACATCATACAAATCTTTTTTCAGTCTTGCAGTGGTTTCAAGTGAGAGCAGTACATCCCCCCGCCCCTCTCCCAGATGGTGTTTAGAAATGTCTGGTACCCTTTTTGGTGGTCATAATGTCTGAGGGTTGCTATTGGCATGTAGTGGTCACAGGCCAAGGAGGGAAAGCGTACTGTAAAGTAAGCAATAGTGTCATAGTGAAGAAATCATTGCCAAATCTATTCTTACAATGATTTTCTCCTATGTTTCTTTCTAAAGTTTTATAGTTTTAGCTCTCAGGTTTAGTTCTTTTATCCATCTTATTAGTTTTCTGTCTGTGATATAAAGAAAGTTTCCATTTTCATTCTTTTGCACATAGATTTAGTTTTCTCAACACTGTTTTTTAAAATTGAAATATAATTGATATACAATATTATTTAGTTTTAGGTGTACTATATAGTGACTTGACATTTGCATATATTATGAAATGATTGCCATGACAAGTCTAATAACCATCTCTCATTCAAAATTATTACAATATTGTTAACCATATATACTGTATATTACATCCCCATGGGTTATTTATTTTATAACCTGATATTTGTACCTCTTAATCTCCTCCATCTATTTCTTCCCCCACCCTCCATTCTGGCAACCACCCTTTGTTCTCTGAGTCTATGAGTCTGTTTTCATTTTTGTGTTTGTTTTTTAGATTACACATATACATGAGAGTATACAGTATTTGTCTTTCTCTGTCTGATTTATTTCACTTAGCATAACACACTATAGACCC
>SJYT01029515.1:119789-130804 GCA_006410635.1 Cephalophus harveyi
CAGCACGCCAGGCCTCCCTGTCCATCACCATCTCCCGGAGTTCACTCAGACTCACGTCCATTGAGTCCGTGATGCCATCCAGCCATCTCATCCTCGGTCATCCCCTTCTTCTCCTGCCCCCAATCCCTCCCAGCATCACAGTCTTTTCCAATGAGTCAACTCTTCGCATGAGGTGGCCAAAGTACTGGAGTTTCAGCTTCAGCATCATTCCTTCCAAAGAAATCTCAGGGTTGATCTCCTTCAGAATGGACTGGTTGGATCTCCTTGCAGTCCAAGGGACTCTCAAGAGTCTTCTCCAACGCCACAGTTCAAAAGCATCAATTCTTCGGCGATCAGCCTTCTTCACAGTCCAACTCTCACATCCATACATGACCACTGGAAAAACTATAGCCTTGACCAGATGGACCTTTGTTAGCAAAGTAATGTCTCTGCTTTTCAATATGCTATCTGCTGCTGCTGCTGCTAAGTCGCTTCAGTCGTGTCCGACTCTGTGCGACCCCACAGACGGCACCCCACCAGGCTCCCCCGTCTCTGGGATTCTCCAGGCAAGAACACTGGAGTGGGTTGCCATTTCCTTCTCCAATGCATGAAAGTGAAAAGTGAAAGTGAAGTCTCTCAGTCGTGTCCGACTCTTAGTGATCCCATGGACTGCAGCCTACCAAGCTTCTCCCATGGGATTTTCCAGGCAAGAGTACTGGAGTGGGTTGCCATTGCCTTCTCCAATATGCTATCTAGGTTAATTCAATTTACTAGTCCTTTATTACTTTTTTTCCCAAGAGCATTTTTTCCCACTCGCTATTAAAAAGACTAGACAGGTTTGTGGGACGCATAGTTTGTTCTGTACTAGAGAGCCTGTATATTATATTGTTGGGTTGACCAAAACGTTTGTGGACTTTTCTGTGAGTTGGTATGGAAAAACCCAAATGAATTTTTTGGCCAATCCCATATTAAAGAAACCCAATAATATTTGCATTTTAAAAGGATCTTTCTCAACCTGTTTTCCTACCTGTGCAATAGGCCTAGCCCTTGCAGGGCTGCTGTGAAGGTGAACTGACAGCTGTCAGCTGTGATAGGACTGCCTGCGACCAGGGCGCGGTCTCAGCACACGGCCAGCGGCTTTCTTGTGCCTCCCCAAGACACTTGGCCCAATTTACTCAGTGCCAAGGCCTGGGAATGTTTTACTTGAAATGTTTATTTACTGTGACTGTTTATCCACTTACTTATTATTATTGTGTCCTTAAAATGTGGGTTATATTATAAAAATATTCAGATCAGTGTTAACATATCCTTAAGGCCTAAAAGAATATTTTTTCCTTCATCATTTTGCCTAATGTAGCATAATAGCATAAGATTTCAACTTTTAAAATTAATTTCAAGGAAGAGTGTAAATATAGAAAAGCCTGTCTTTAGAGATTCCCTAAATTTATGTATAAATTCTAAGTACTGGCAATGCCTGTGGATACAGAGTTGTATAATCCTTGTGATTATAACAAAATTGAAAATTTTTGTTTGGTTTTTACCTGGATGAGTTCATTTGTAAAAATCATTTTTAAGCTTTTAGAAGGAGCCTTGTTTGGTGGGTAGATGCTGATTCTTTTATCAGTTTTCTAATGGTATACACTCTGTACTTGGGTTGAATATTGTATTTTTACCTTCGGACAGCCTGTAGTGTTTCCAAGCAAATAGCTTTTCCGGTTGTCTGAAGTTCAGCTCAGTTGCTGTCTGCCTACTGCTCTTAGAGTGTGTGAGGCTTCTGGTAACAGGTGGGAGCAAAGGTGCATAAACCTTTTGAACTCAGATTCTTGTTTTCCAGTGATGAAATTAACAAGGCACAAACTGCTTCTCTAAATTGACTTGCAAAAGAAATTTATTTTATGAAAAGATGGAATATTCTCTAATTATAAATATATTTTTTGTTACTGCAATGTGCAAAAACACTATACTATATATTGTGGGCAAAGACTAAAACAAATAATAGCTAACACTCAGCAAGAGCTTGTAGTGTGCCAGATGCTACGCTAAATGCTTTATGTGGGTGATTTCATTTAGTGCCTACAACAGATTCTGTGAAAGAGCTCTCGTTAGATACACATACACACACAAACGCATACACACTTTAACATTTGAGGAAACTGCTGCTTTAGGAAAATGCAAATAGTGACACTGGGAAGCCAGTTCAGACCACAGAGCTAGTGTTCTTAACTCCCATGATTAACATTTGAAGCCTCACCTTCCTAATCTGTAGAATGGGGATAACAAACTAGTTTATCATGAGGGATAAATATAGTCATGCTAAAAAACACTTGTAAGTACATAATGGTAGTAGCTATTATGGTTGTAAAGACTTAGATAAATAAAA
Organism: Cephalophus harveyi; assembly: GCA_006410635.1. Lineage (NCBI taxonomy): Eukaryota > Metazoa > Chordata > Mammalia > Artiodactyla > Bovidae > Cephalophus > Cephalophus harveyi. Next base: position 122,149 of record SJYT01029515.1, read on the forward strand.
TGGATGTAAAGTCCTTAGCACAGAATATGGCATCTAACTACTCAAAGGTGCTAAGAGACATCCTTTGAATTGGACCTTAAAAATTGACACTGTCTCTATATATGGAGATCAGTGGTTGGTGGAAAAAATCATGACCAAGATTAGGGAAATGCATGTACAAAGGCCCTGAGATGGGATTGAGGACTGCGAAGTAGTCAGCTTGGCCTGGGAAGATAGGAAGCTGGCTAGCAAAGGTAGTTTGGGGTCAAAATATTAAAGAATAAAAGAAGTCTGGCTTTATCTTTTTTTAGAAAGCCAGTCTGCCAGTTTAACTTGCTCAAAAATATGCAGCATTTTTCTTTAGCATGAGTAAGTTAATGATTTAGACACTTGAGAAGGAGAGTTCCCTGGGGTTATTTTCTTGTAATCATCATTTATACATTCATTTTCCAAAATGTTCTTAGATGGTGCCTTGATAGAATCAGAGCTGCTCAGAAAATGAACCATTCGTTTCTTTCAAGTAGCTTCTTCAGTTTAGTTCAGTCACTCAGTTGTGTCTGACTCTTTGCGACCCCATGGACTGCAACACACCAGGCCTGCCTGTCCATCACCATCTCCCAGAGCCTACTCAGACTCATGTCCATTGAGTTGGTGATGCCTTCCAACCATCTCATCCTCTGTCATCCCCTTCTCCTCCTGCCTTCAATCATTCCCAGCATCAGAGTCTTTTCAAATGAGTTAGTTCTTTGCATCAGGTGGCCAAAGTATTGGAGTTTCAGCTTCAGCATCATTCCTTCCAATGAATATTCAGGACTGATTTCCTTTAGGATGGACTGGTTGGATCTCCTTGCTGTCCTAGGGACTCTCAAGAGTTCTAAATTACTGTGTGTTCAGATCTCAGACTCTGTCTCAAGTTTGTCTTTTGGTATATATGATGTATTCTAAAGAGTTTTCCGTGATAGTTTGGTTCATTGAGGTGGAAATGATGAAGACAACTCCTGAAGAGAGCTGACAATATAGGTTACAATTGAGAACCCAGAAGCAAAGTACTGTAGACTGTTCACCATATCAACAGTCAATTTTCTTTTCAAATTGCTACAATGAAATGCAGATAGAAAAAGCACTACTTCATCAAGTGTATTATTTTATTCTGAGTATAAATGCTTTTCCTCTGTGATATTCAGTGTGTGTGTGTATAAAAGTAAATCTGTTAATGTGGCCTTTTATGCCCTTTTCTCTTAAGCATCCATTATAAGGTTCTACAGTATACATTTTTTAAAATTTTTGCTTTTTTATTGAAGGGTAGTTTATTTACAATGTCGTATTAGTTTCAGGTTTCAGGTGTACAGCAAAGCATACATATATATATACACACACATATATACATACACACACACATATATGTGTGAAAGTGAAAGAAAGTGTTAGTCACTCAGTCATGTCCAACTCTTTGTGACCCCATGGACTCTTCTCCCAGGAGTCCTCTGTCAGCAGGCCCCAGGTCAGGAGACCCCTACCAGGCTCCTCTGTCGATGAAATTCTCCAGATAGGAATACTGGAGATGATAGCCAGGGGATCTTTCCGATCCAAGAATCAAACCCAGGTCTGCCATACTGCAGGCAGATTCTTTACCAGCTGAGCCACCAAGGAAGCCCATGTATATATATGAAATCTAGACTTTTTTCCTATATAGGTTATTACAAAATACTGAGTAGAGTTCCCTGTGCTGTATGTTAGATCCTTGTTGTTTATTATTTTATGTATAGTAGTGTATATATGTTATTCCCAAATTCCTAATTTAGCCCCTCCCCTTTCCCCTTTGATAAACATAAGCTTGTTTTCTAAGTTTGTAAGTCTTTTTCTGTTTTGTAAATAAGTTCATTTGTATCATTTTTAGATTCCACAATTTTCGTCTTTCGCTGTCTGACTTCGCTTACTGTGATAATCTGTAGGTCCATCTATATTTCTGTAAATTACATTATTTCATTCTTTCTTATGGCTGAGTAATACTCCACTGTATATGTGTACCACATCTTCTTTACCCACTCCTCTGTCAGTGGACATTTAGGATGCTTTCATGTCTTTGCTATTGTAAATACTGCTGTAATGAACATTGGTGTGTATGGAGGTGGAGGTGAAGTCGCTCAGTCGTGTCCGACTCTGTGACCCCGTGGACTGTAACCTACTAGGCTTCTCTGTCCATGGGATTCTCCAGGCAAGAATCCTGGAGTGGACTGCCATTTCCTTCTCCAGGGGACCTTCCCGACCCAGGGATCGAACCCAGGTCTCCCACATTGGAGGCAGACACTTTAACCTCTTAGCCACCAGTGATTGGTGTGTATAGTATACATTTCTGCCTTTAAAAATGTATACTATACTGTATGCATCATTATAGGCATGCAGAAAATAATGAATGTTTTTAGTTATTTTGGATAAAAAGTATATTGTTTTTCTTAGAGCAATGTAGGTGCTTTTTCTTCTTTGCCTAAATTTTGAGCAGATAAACATTTCAAACCAACTTGTTATACATTTGTTATAACAAAGAAATAAGGAAGAAAAATCACAGTTAATAGTTTTGACACGTTTGTATCAAAATGGTATTTAATAAATCCAGATTTCTACCCAGAAAAAAATGAGGACTGACTCATACTTTAACTTAATCTAAAAGAAAAGCCTTCATGTCCAGTTTTTGAGTCCCACACATTTCTAGTATACATGACAATGACATCTTCCCTGGAGAGAGTAGAGCTGACTTCATACCAGCTCTGATTATAACTTTAACTAAAAACAACAGTTGAGATGATGTAATTTTCATTCAGATTCTCAACTCAGTTATGGAATGAAAAATTGCACATGTGTACCTATATAAAATAGGATGGGATTCTGCCAAGATTTACTTAAAGTAGGAATAAATGCCATTTTTGCAATCATTTGAAGTACACAAAAGAACATGATCTCTGGGGTGTGTCTTCCCCAAGCCTTAATCATTATGCTGAATCACAGTTAATAGTTTTGACACGTTTGTATCAAAATGGTATTTAATAAATCCAGATTTCTACCCAGAAAAAAATGAGGACTGACTCATACTTTAACTTAATCTAAAAGAAAAGCCTTCATGTCCAGTTTTTGAGTCCCACACATTTCTAGTATACATGACAATGACATCTTCCCTGGAGAGAGTAGAGCTGACTTCATACCAGCTCTGATTATAACTTTAACTAAAAACAACAGTTGAGATGATGTAATTTTCATTCAGATTCTCAACTCAGTTATGGAATGAAAAATTGCACATGTGTACCTATATAAAATAGGATGGGATTCTGCCAAGATTTACTTAAACTAGGAATAAATGTCATTTTTGCAATCATTTGAAGTACACAGAAGAACATGATCTCTGGGGTGTGTCTTCCCCAAGCCTTAATCATCATGCTGTGGTCATCGCCTGCTGGCCATGGAGGATTGGTTCTAGGACCTCTTGTGTTTACCAAAGTCCGTTGAAGCTGAAGTCCACTGTGGTCCACCCTCCGTATTTCTGGGTTCTGCATCCCTGGAAATCTGTGGTTGAAATGAATTTGATGTTATATCACATGATGTCCAGATGATGTTTTCAGTTAACTAACTGAAACATATATTTTTGGTAAGACTGTAGGTAAATATTAAGGGTAAAGCACATCTTAGTACAATATAAAATCTGGTCCTATTTGGAACATATAAAATACATAAGATTGCTCGTAGTAATTCTTTGTTTTAGACCATGGGGAGCTTTACTCTGCTGCCAAAGTGTGTTTCTTATTCTGTGGAATACAAGGCTTCCTTCACTGATTACCCTGATATTCTAATTGCAGAACCATTGAATTTCCCCAAACCTGAATTCTGACACCCTGTCACTGACCCCAGAACTTTTCTCTGACCCCCATCTTTCCCTCTGTGTGTATGTGTGTGTGCACGCGTGTGTGTGCCTATATGTATGATAAAGAGAGAGAAAGAATACATGTTTTGTTTCTTGACTTCTTGATTCTTTTTCACCAGTTTTTACTGTTCTCAATTACTATGATATGATTAATTTTAATATCTGGCAGGGTAAGCCCCTTCAGCTTTTGCTTTATTTTCTTCCATAAAATGTCTTAGCTATTAATTTTCTTTTTTTCCTCCATACATGTTTTTTGAATTAATTTGTTAAGTTTCCTCAAATTCCTGATGGGATTTTGTATGAAATGCACTGATGTTATAAGTTGATCTTGGAGAAACTTGATATCTTTAAAGTGTTAACTCATTCTGCCCATGAGTATTGTGTTCTCCCTATTTATATGGAAATTTTAAAATATGCTTTAAGATTTTAACATTTTCTCCTTGAGAACCTTGTGTAACCTTTGTTAGGTTAATTCCTAGATATATTGCTTTTGTTGTTGCATATTATTTGTTGTTCTATTTTCAAATAGATTATTACATTGATGAGAAAGATTATTGATCCTATGTATATTGGTTTTGTACTTGACAATTTTGCAAAACTCTCCCATTAGTTTACCATTACTTTATCATTCCTCTTTGTTTTATTTTTAGTAGTGAATGATGAATTCTTTCAGCGTTTGTTTCTTTTAAAAAGTATTTCACATGATATTTTTTCTGTTCTCTTACTCATTGTTTTAATAGTCATTTTCCCTCTATTTTTTTCTTTACTTAAAAAATTTTTTTAAGTTTATTTATTTTTTTAATTGAAGGATAATTGCTTTACAGAATGGTGTTGGTTTCTGCCATACTTCAACATCAATCAGCCTTAGGAATACAATGTCCTCTCCCTCTTGAAACTCCCTCCCCATCCCACCCCTCTAAGTTGTTAAAGAGCTCAGGTTTGAGAGAGTAACATGGAAACTTACATTACCATGTGTAAAATAGATAGCCTATGGGAATTTGCTATATGACTTAAGAATCCCCTCTATTTTTATTCATCCTATAAACTTTCTGGATTTTGCCTTTTTTTTTTTTTTAATGGAGTGAAGAAGGGAACTTTGCCATTTCTTTGCTTCTCTCTTGTTAGCCTTGCCTAAGGATATTCTAAATTATTAGCCTTAAAAAAAAGAAAAAAACCAGTTGGTTGTATCTTAATCTCTTTTATTTATTTTTTGGAACCTTCTTCTAGTTCATTGACTTCTGCCCATAATCTTTATTCACTGCCTTCTCATTTTTGGCTTTATTCTCTTGGCTTTGTCTTCCTTAATGAATTCACTTGTTGGCTCAGAGTTTCCTGCTATTGCTGTTTTAGGCACAGTTCACAGATTTTGGCAAGAGTTCATCCCTTGTCATTATGCTTTAAGGATAGTTCTCATTGTTTCTTGAAATCACATTATTACTTTTGCATCTATTTCAGATAGCATATCTTTGAATTATCATTTTATTATTTGTTTCTACTTATTATTTTATTGAGGTAAGAATATAATCTGATGGACTTTTTGGTAATTTTTTGAGGATTCCATTGTTGTTCATGAAATGGTCAATTTGTGTGAATATTCTATGAGTGCTTAAAAAGAACACAGTGTGTATTTCTAAAGTTCTATGTGTGTTCTCAGTCACTCAGTTGTGTCCAACTCTGCGACCCCATAGACTGCAGCCTGCCAGGCTCCTCTGTCCATGGGATTTTCCAGGCAAGAATTCCTTCTCCAGGGGATCTTCACTACCCAGGGATCTAACCCACGTCTCTTATATTGGCAGGTGGATTTTTACCACTGTGCCACCTGGTCTATGTGTTATCCTTAATTCGTATACTTACATTTTACCTATCATGACTCTTTGAGTCATGATTTTTAAAAAATTCACTCTGAGAGTGTTTTTGGCATTGTTTCATCCATTTTCTTTATTGCTATTCCATCAGGCTTATATATGCCATCTGATTTTGTGTTTTATCTTCATTGTGCTTGTTTTTTGCTTGCCTGCTTGCTTTCTTACATTCCTCTTATTTTCTACCTTCCACTGGAAACTCTTTCAACTGGGTGTTTTATTTATCCCCCCTCTCCCCGCACTCCTCAGTTCTTGGAAATTCTTTCTTTTGTTTTGCTTTAAAGTGAATCTGTGTATTCATAATAGCAGTCAACTGTAACATTTGGAAGGAGTTGCACAAGAATATACAAATGGTATCAGGTGTATGCTGTTCCGTTGTCTCAGTTCAGGGACGAACAGGTGAGACCGTGAGGGCAACCCCTGCAGGCTGACCTTCTGCTCTTCTCCCAGCAGCCCCCTCCTTGTTGTACCTAGTCTGGGTTTGTTTTTGGTATTGTTAGCAAGGGCGCTCTCCGTTTGCCCCCTCCGTCAGAGGCTTGGTTGCTCCCCACTTTCTTTAGTACTCTTCCTCCTCTCAGCTGGGTGGACAGGAGCTCAGGTTTGCTTTGCTGTCTCCTAGCCTGGGCCACATTCAGCTCTGATTGAACTTTTCTTGATATTTCACTTTCTGAAGTCCCCAAAGACAAAACTCAGCACTGTGAATGGTACCTACTCAGGTTGTCAAGAGCTGCCAAAGCTTCTCCTTTTAAAGCGCTTCTCCAAATGCTTTAAAAAGCACCCACTTAGGTTCTACGTTTCAAAAATCAGTTCTTTATTCTTTTGGCTGCAGTCTGTCTTGGTTGTGGCACATGGGCTGTTCACTGCGGTGTGCTGGCTCTCTACTTGCTGGTGCAGGGTTCTCGCTAATTGTGGCACACGGGCTGAGTGGCCCTGTGGAATACAGGATCTTTGTTCCCAACCAGGGATCACACCTGCATCCCCTTGCATTGGAAAATAGATTCTTAACCACTGGACCACCAGGGAAGTTTCAAGTTCTACATTCTAAAGAAGACACTCAGAGTATTCCAAAAGGCTCTTTCCTGGACAGCTCATGACTAGAGAATCAGGGCCAATAGGGGCTTCTCTCCAGTGCAATGTATCTTTTAAAATGCCCATTTAAGAAGCCCAATCCCTCTCCCCATTTCCAGGTCCACTGCTTTGAGGGCCCTGTCTTCACATCTTGGTGACAACTCCTGGCAAGTGGGGCCCAGGTTAAAGTTGTGAAAATTCAGCTGTTTGGGGCTCAGGCTTGGCCTAACAACATGGCCAACCATTTCTCCATGATGCTCCCGCCACCAGGGTGTTTTCCTGACCTTTTACCAGAACTTGGGCTAAGCCTCCACAGGGCTTGGATCCCCCCAAGTCAGTAGACCTTCTGCACACATCTGATCCCTTCCTGCCGAGAGCTCAGGTGGGTTTCACTGCCATGTTATGGTTCTGAGTCAAGAAGGAAAAAACAGCCAGTGTGACTCTCAAGAAATTGGGGACATTGTAATTTATCACATGACATACAAAATAATCCCAGCCTGACCACATACCTGACCCCTGTAATTCAACAATTCTTGGAAATTCCTAACTGTTCCCTTTTCAACTATTTTTCCCCATCCATTTACATTTCTGTATTCTTTTGATTCTCATCTAGAGAGTTTCGTGACTGGTTCACACGATACAGATTGTTGTTTTTCATTCCTAGTGCTTGTGTTCCTCAGCTGCCTTAAAATCTTCTCTGGACTCATTGACTCATTTCTAATTACCCTGAAATTATCTCCTGTCTTGATGATGATATCTTCTTGCGATGAGAAAGCTTTGATGGAAAAAAAAGGAGAGAAAAGCCTTTTTCTAAGTGAGAATTTAAGATGCTCTGAAGCAAGAGTTGTGAGACCTTATGGGATAACTTGTTTAGAGTCAGGTTTTGCTGGTAGGAGAAAAAACAATAAAAAGAATTTTCAATAATTGAGTTCTTTCACATATTAACCTCTATGCCAGGCAACACTATTCTCATTTAATTCCAGCAGAAGTCCTCTGAGGGGTAAGTAGCTACCATTCCCATTTTACAGAGGGAATAACTACAGAAACAGGTAAACAGCAAAGGTGAGAGAGTCTGAAGGAGAGTCACCAGCTTTAGATACCCTGGGAAGACACAGTCATGAAAAGAGGAGCGTGAAAAAGTCACGATGCTTTAGGTTACGCATTTGCTGTGTGATTATGTGTGGGGTGGGGTGAGGAAAGACCAATGAGTTGAAATGATTTGTTGCTCAGAGTAAGTTACCTTTTTATGGGAGTTGGAAGGGTGAAAGCAGTTCAGCTGATGGATGGCTAAACTGACCTAGTTCTATAAAAGGACAGATGTTTCCTTGGTGAATGTTCATGGAGACCGTCATAAGAGGCTAACATGGAGGGTACGTGATAACTTCAAGCGGGTAGAAAACATCAAATTCATTAAAAAAGAAATGACTGGAAAGATTTTTTTTTAAACCCTGAGTAAAACAATTGTACAGTATATTTATATAACCAGGCTTCTGTCATTATTCAGTCTGCGTTTTAAACTTTGACTTTTCCTTAACTCTAATTAGCAATGAGATACAAGAAGGTGTCAAGCCAAGGAGAGAGCTGGCAGATGGTGTTCAGTTCAGTCGCTCAGTCGTGTCCGACTCTTTGCAACCCCATGAATCGCAGCACGCCAGGCCTCCCTGTTCATCACCATCTCTCGGAGTTCACTCAGACTCACATCCATCGAGTCAGTGATGCCATCCAGCCATCTCATCCTCGGTCGTCCCCTTCTCCTCCTGCCCCCAATCCCTCCCAGCATCAGAGTCTTTTCCAATGAGTCAACTCTTCGCATGAGGTGGCCAAAGTACTGGAGTTT
>SJYT01029515.1:131003-144287 GCA_006410635.1 Cephalophus harveyi
GGAGGGCAAGAAATTGACAAATGAAAATCTTTTTCTTAGACAAAAGAAAACCAGGTTGCTTTGCAAGCAAAGCAGGAGTAGAGACACAGACAACAAATATGTGGATCCCAAGGTGGGAAAGAAGGACTGGGGGAAATTGAGAGATGGACACTTATGCACTATTGATACTATGTATAAAATAGCTAGTGAGAATATACTGTGCTGCCCAGGGAACTCTACTAATGCATTGTAGTGACCTGAACTGGAAGGAAGTCCAAAAGGGGAAGGATCTAAATAAAGGGGATTCATTTTGCCTGACAGCGGAAACTAACACAACATTGTAAAGAAACTATACTCCAATAAAAATTAATTAAAACAGACTGGAAAAGGTAATACTTCTCTGGCTGCTCCTTTCTGCCACCCTCTGATCCCTGCTAAGGAATTAACCTTTCCTTCTCTGGGTTATTGTTTTCTTATATCATTCATAAAGTCTCCTTACTCTGGTGATTATAATGTTATTTCTCTGATGGGTTTCTGTGCCATTTCCCCTAAGTAACTGCACTCCCAGAGAGAAGGGGGCCTATTGTAGTCTTTCCTGTTTGTTCACTGAAGTTTTGTTATCCAGGCGAGTGGATGAGCAGTCTTTGAATGTGTGGCAGTAGGTAAGAATCTTGTGTTTTTGCTAGGCAGTGAGTATTTTGGTTTGTTGATAGGAGAGCTCCTGTCGCTGAGCCAGCATGGCTGTGTAATACGAGTCCAAAAGAGTAGGTAAGGGCTCAGTCAACAGAATTTAATGATAAAAGTGATGTATGCCATGTCCAGAGATGTCCAGGAATCTCATAAGAAAATGTTAAAAGAGAACCTTTATGCAAATGAGTAAGTGTTAAGTAAGTAAGTGTTAGTCGCTCAGTCGTGCCTGACTCTTTGCGACCCCATGGACTGCAGCCCACCAGGCTCCGCTGTCCGTGAGATTTTCCAGGAAAGGATACTGGAATGGGTTGCCATTTCCTTCTCCAAGGGATCTTCCCAATCCAGGGATCGAACCCGGGTCTCCTGTACTGCAGGCAGGTTCTTTACCGACTGAGCTACAAGGGAAGCCCTTATGCAAATGAAGTTCTGGGTAAAAGTGAATTTAATCACCACTGACTATATTAACCAGTAAGTTAAAGTAAACAAGAAATAGTGTATAAAAGATAAAAGAACACATTGTTTTGTAACAGAAGTGTAACACCCTGTTGCAACTTTAAGAGTATAATATGTAGAGAAAATGAGGTAATAGTAAAAAAAAAAAGAAAGAAAAATAAGTGGGTGTGGTAACATGAGGATATTTTCCATCTAAATTGTTCCTTTTAATGACAGATACATGCTGCTCCCTGAGAATGTGAGGGGAGGTCTGCAGTGAGATTAAACAGGTCCAGGAAGAAACCATGGTTCAGTGTTCAGCAGATGTTCAGACATCAAACAGTTCTTTGCCTTTCTGTGAAAAATCCCTCAGCAGAGGGCAGTGAGGAAGAGAGGAACTGGATCAGCATGCATTTTCCTTTTTCTCTGGAAATGCTCTGGACCCCTACGAGGCTTTGAGCCAGTGTTCATGAGTGGGAAAGCTGTAAAGGGGAAAAAAGAAAATCAGTCCAGTGTTTCAGAACACTACAATTTATTGTGAAATTAGTACCTAATGATGTTTCATCATTTGTCTTTCTGAATGGATTAGATAATATCTGTGACCAAGTTCTACTTTCAGATTAAAAACGTCAAAAATGCCTCAAAGATAAGTTTAAAACTTAGGTTCTCTAGAAAAGCAATTCTTGTGTTCTGCCCAGAGGCTTCGGTCATTTGACTTTTATGGTCATTCATCAACCTGGTTTTGCTTTTAAGGAATGTTGGTGCTGGCTAGTGATACAGTGCCAACTGATCTCAGAGTTGCTGGGGTTTTTCTTTGTCCCAAAATGGAATACATGATAAACATTAAACATGGTGATGTATGAAAGAGAAAATCTGAGGCTTTCAGATGAAAAAGTGGGATGAGGATTTGGAGAAGAAATGCAGGGGGGGTGCAGTGCCTCGTCCTTCCTCCCCACAGCTCTTTAAGCAGAGTGATTAGGTGGCTGTGTACTGAGGAGCAGAGTTTGGCTTTTGGAAGTGGACGACTAGTCTAGAACTCAGTCCTTAGGTTGGTTTTCTAGAGATTATTTCCTTGTTACCAAACAGGCAATACTGAATTTCTTTTCTATTTGAATTGTGTTGTTGAAGCTGTGCACTATATTATCTCAATCATTTCTATAGGAGTGTTTTCAATTTTAGTTATTTTGATGGATAGGTTTGCACTAAGAAAGTTAACCATGAATGGATATTCTAGAGGAAATTTTAGTATTATTTAAAATGTAATGTTTTCTCAGAGGACTAACTGACCAATACATCATAAAATCAGTAGATAAAATATAAAATAGTCCATTTATTGAAAGTTATAAAATAGTTTATTGAAAGTTGAGGTTTTAACTATATCTGAATCTCAAGAATTCCATAGTTCAGAAAAATAATTTCATGCCATTGCTGTGTAGATTACATGTAATATAGATAACCTTGCCTACTGTACATTGGTGAAAATTATCTGTTATGTTTATAATATCAGATACTCAATAATAAATAGTAAATTGTTAAAGTATGTGCCTATGATTGGTATCTTTAAACTTACTCTCAGACATGCAAAGAAGAAATAATAAATAATAAATAGCTACTTAAATTACATTCATGCATCTTGAGGAACATGTTTGAGCATCTTTAATGCTTATCAGAAAAAGATTTTCAATGGATATTCTCATGTTTGCTTAAAAAATACACATGATTGCTTGACAAGCTAACTAGTACACAGTTTAGGTTAGAAAAATAGGATAAAAAAGAAGTAGTTCATTTATTAATTCATGGTATAGATTGAAAAGCTGATTTCATTTAACGAAAAACATTGTCAAGTGCTACATAATTGAAGTATTCTATGGTAGTTTAGTGGAGAAGGAAATGGTAACCCACTCCAGTATTCTTGCCTGGAGAATCCCATGGACGGAGGAGCTTGGTAAGCTACAGTCCACGGGGTCGCAAAGAGTTGGACACGACTGAGCAACTTCACTCACTCGTTCACTCATGGTAGTATAGACACAGACATTTTAAATTGTAAGCAAAATGTGACTGTTCCCAGGGAATGGCCATGAAATAAAGGTTAGTCATTTACCTCAAAGAGAAATATAATCTAATAAACTTAAGCACACTGAATTAGTATTTCAGTTCAGCTTTTTTTAGTGCCTACTAGTTGCCAGCCACTTTATATTGAGAATGAGTATATTATGTGATGAATAACACATCGTCCTGCCTTCCAGGAGCTTCTTGTCTAATCAGAGACCAAAATGTATGAATGGGCCATTTTAATAAAATATAGTAACGCCGATAAAGGTGTGTACACGTGACCAGCTGGAGAATTGGGGGCAGGAAAGCAGAGAGATGTAAGGGGCAGATGGCCCTCAAAGTCCCCCAGTCATCCCATTCAGAGGTGAGATCTCTGGCAGGAGGTCCTCACGGGGCATGCCTGGCTAGGCTATTGTGGTTGACTTGGTTTCTGATGTTAGCGCCTCTACTTGTGCCTTTAGGCAAGTTATTTACCTCTCTATTTGGTTGCTTCATCTATGGATTAGGAACAGAAGTAAAAATACTTGCCTCACAAAACAGTTATAAGGACCAGAGAACTAATGCGCTTCGTAAACAGGGAAGCAACCTACACATGCTGTTAGTTAACATTGGTGGCCCTCACATTGTGACTTGAGCTAATTACTTAATCTCTCTATACTTCGTATTTATTGTGTGCAAAAGGGGATAATAATAGTTTCTTTGATGTAGGGTACTTGTAAGTGTTAAATGAGTCACAATATGTGAAGCCCTAAGACAGTGTCCAGCACACAGGAGAAATTGGTTATCATTTTAATTATTATTCTAGGAACAGAAGAGGTTGACCCTACTCTCCAGTGATTATAATGAAAGATTTTCAGCATGCTCATTGTACAGTGCTCTCAACATGGAGATTCCACGTAATTTTAATGGCTTAATAAAAACTGTGTGTTGTTGGACTGCTGTTATAGATGAGTATCCAGAATTGGGTTAACTGACCAACTCCAGGTAGGACTGTAAGAGGTGCTTCCCGGAGTCTCGCTCTTGAGGCCGAGTCGTTGGGAGGTGCCTCTTTGTGGTATTCATACTGTATAGTCTACTCTGGCTGCAGAAAGTTGGTTTAATGGAGAGTGGTTAAGATGCTGCCCTTTTAACAGTCATTTATAAATTGTTAATGAAAAGCCTCAGTCTGGATTGTCTGGTGCTATCCCTTCAGTAGGCCACTTATAAGGGGAAAAAACCCTTTCCTCTTTTGGTGAGGGCTGTGTAGTGTTGCTGTTTGAATCAGTTTCCTCTGGATACTTTTTCCTTTTCTAGGAAAAAAAGTAAAATCTACATTTATTTTGTTCAGACAACCACGGCAAGGTGAGTAGCCATTTCTGATACCATGTCTTTTCTCAGTAGCTAATCATAATGCTTCCTCTTTGTCTGATTTCTTTTTGTGGCATATTTTAATCCCCCTCCAATTGGGATGTCTAACAAAAGTTTTATTTCATCTGAATTTCACTGGATCATCATACTGGATGTGTGAAAGAAAATGGGCTTGTAATAACAATAAAAAACAGTTCCAAACAACATTGTGTATTAAATGTTTACTATTTATACCATCTACAGTGTTAGGCATTTAAAAATATAACCTCGTCTAAATCATTTATTAACGTTGTGAGATATCCCCCATAGCAAATTTTTAAAAAAAATACTGGTTATTTTTTTGAAGGTTGCTTGAAGCTGCATTAATGTGACTGAAGTCCTCCAAGCTGTACCTTGACATCAACACCCCTCGCTCTACCAAAGGACTAGAAAACCTACCAAGAGAAACGAGTCCTTTAGATTAAGTCTTCCCATCTCTGGGAACTCCTGCTGAAAATGCAAATATCCCTAAGAAGTAACTGATTAAATAGGAAATCAGACATGAGATTATTTTCCTTTGAGTAAGAATGGAGCCAAACAAAGGCTCAAGTGACTTTTCATGAGAGACAGAGAAAAGATGATGGAAATTATCTTCTTAGTGGTAGTTCCTAGGGAATTAACTGGAGGTAGAAGAGGGTCCTAGGGAGGGAATATACAGTTGCAGGGAAAGAGAGAAAGGAGAGAGGGCAGGAAGCACCTCCCTGTATATACATTGGGATCCTAAATTATGAAGGAAGAGCCTGTTTGGATCTGATCCCTTCTCCAGACATTGCTTCATTCTCTTTGGTCCTCTAATGTGTGTTCCTGGGATGACTCTCAGCCCCACGTGCAGGCTTAGCAGTAGATGCTGCAGCTGTAGGATGGGACCCATCACATCTATTTTTGAGACGCCTGGTAGGTGTGGAGAGTGGAGTGGAGTGCTCGTGCATGCTCAGTCATGTCTGCAGGAACTGTAGCCCTCCAGACTGCTCTGTCTGTGAAATTTCCCAGCCAAGAACACTGGAGCAGATTGCCATATCTTACTCCAAAGGATCTTCCCCACCCAGGGATCGAACCCCTGCCTCCTGTGAGCCTCCTGCATTGCAGGCAGATTCTTTACCACTGAGCCAGCAAGGAAGTTATCCCTGGAGTTCCTGTCAGCCCCTGAAGTAAGTGTGGTGTGTGTGTGTACATTTTCACAGCAACACGTTCTGTATGTCCCTGGGCTGGAGAGAGGTTTATGAGTGAGTAGAGGTTCAGAAAATAGAATAGTGCATCTTTGAACTTTAACACTTAGATTCAGGGAGAGAGCTAGTCCTAGTTATACAGAATATTGTATTTACATGTCCTCTTGTATTCAAGTTAGGAGCTGGTGCTAAAACAGAAATAAGTGCACTCTCAGGGTTTATGATTATGTTATCAGATATAATTCAAATTTAGTGTTATTTCATTAAAGTTGAAATTGGCTTACTCTAGAGGCACAAGAGTCTGGACAGTGACCTCCAAGCTAAATAAAAAGCCGAAGTCAAGAGACACCTTCTAGTCTAAGACTCAGTGCTTAGGAATCCTTCGTCCCTATTAAAACTGGAAGACATAGAACTGAGTTTTTGGTATGTCAGGTGACAATTTACTAGCCTCTGACTTGCTTCCCCCCATCTGCAGACACGGAGAATGATAACTGTTCTAAGGTGGCTACAGAGATCAAATGAGGCAGTATCATTCAGTTCAGTCGCTCAGTCGTGTCCGACTCTTTGTGACCCCATGAACAGCAGCATGCCAGGCCTCCCTGTCCATCACCAACTCCCGGAGTTCACCCAAACCCATGTCCATTGAGTCGTTGATGCTATCCAGCCATCTCATTCTCTGTCATCCTCTTCTCCTCCTGCCCTCAATCTTTCCCAGCATCAGGGTCTTTTCAAATGAGTCAGTTCTTCGCATCAGGTGGCCAAACTATTGGAGTTTCAGCTTCAGCATCAGTCCTTCCAATGAACACCCAGGACTGATCTGCTTTAGGATGGACTGGTTGGATCTCCTTGCAGTCCAAGGGACTCTCAAAGGGACTCTCATGAGTCTTCTCCAACATCACAGTTCAAAAGCATCAATTCTTCGGTGCTCAGCTTTCTTCACAGTCCAACTCTCACATCCATACATGACCACTGGAAAAACCATAGCCTTGACTAGATGGACCTTTACTGACAAAGTAAAGTCTCTGCTTTTTAATACGCTATCTAGGTTGGTCATAACTTTCCTTCCCAGGAGTAAGCATCTTTTAATTTCATGGCTGCAGTCACCATCTGCAGTGATTTTTGGAGCCCAGAAAAATAAAGTCTGACACTGTTTCCACTGTTTCCCCATCTATTTCCCATGAAGTGATGGGACCAGATGCCATGATCTTCATTTTCTGAATGTTGAGCTTTAAGCCAATTTTTTCATTCTCCCCTTTCACTTTCATCAAGAGGCTTTTTAGTTCCTCTTCACTTTCTGCCATAAGGGTGATGTCATCTGCATATCTGAGGTTATTGATATTTCTCCCAGCATCCTTGATTCCAGCTTGTGCTTCATCCAGCCCAGCGTTTCTCATGATGTACTCTGCATATAAGCTGAATAAGCAGGGTGACAATATACAGCCTTGACGTACTCCTTTTCCTATTTGGAACCAGTCTGTTGTTCCATGTCCAGTTCTACCTGTTGCTTCCTGACCTGCATATAGGTTTCTTAAGAGGCAGGTCAGGTGGTCTGATATTAGTTGCANTGTCCTTCTTCCAGCCCAGCGTTTCTCATGATGTACTCTGCATATAAGCTAAATAAGCAGGGTGACAATATACAGCCTTGACGTACTCCTTTTCCTATTTGGAACCAGTCTGTTGTTCCATGTCCAGTTCTAACTGTTGCTTCCTGACCTGCATATAGGTTTCTCAAGAGGCAGGTCAGGTGCTCCGGTATTCCCATCTCTTTCAGAATTTTCCACAGTTTATTGTGATCCATACAGTCAAAGGCTTTGGCATAGTCAATAAAGCAGAAATAGATGTTTTTCTGGAACTCTCTTGCTTTTTCGATGATCCAGCAGATGTTGGCAATTTGATCTCTGGTTCCTCTGCCTTTTCTAAAACCAGCTTGAACATCTGGAAGTTCACGGTTCACGTATTACTAAAGCCTGGCTTGGAGAATTTTGAGCATTACTTTACTAGTGTGTGAGATTAAAAGATCATAAAACTCAATATAACAGTAAAAGAGGGTAGAATGTGAATAAATGAAGAATTCTGTCTCTTAGTTAGAGGCAGTTTCATCTGCAAAACTATACAGAAGACAGAGTGGGTCTTGGCAAGTCATACAGTATAGTCCCCAACCCCTAATCCATGACATCTAAACTATTTCAAATGATCTTCCTGGCAGCAGTTATAAGGGAAATAAAGCAAATTTCAGCAGATCTGAGACCTGACATCATCTACAGGATCAGGAAAGCCTTTATGCTGCTGCTGCTGCTAAATCACTTCAGTCGTGTCCGACTCTGTGTGACCCCATAGATGGCAGCCCACTAGGCTTCCCCATCCCTGGGATTCTCCAGGCAAAAACACTGGAGTGGGTTGCCATTTCCTTCTCCAATGCATGAAAGTGAAAAGTCAAAGTGAAGTCGCTCAGTCTTGTCTAACTCTTCACGATCCAATGGACTGTAGCCTACCAGGCTTCTCCGTCCATGGGATTTTCCAGGCAAGAGTGCTGGAGTGGGGTGCCATTGCCTTCTCTGAAGCCTTTATGAAGCAGTCCAATTTAAATTACATTGAAATTACTGCTTGAGTTATGAGTAGGAGCTAGTAAAAGGCAGGAAAAATCCTGTTACCAGGAAGAATAGCATGTATTGATACAAAGGCCCTGAGGCAGAAAGGAGGAAGGCAAGTTTGAAGATGTGAAAAGGTCAGAAGAATGAGAACACACACAAAAAGTGAACAAATAGTGATGATTGAGATTTTCTAGTGAGATAGTCTTGAACCAGATTACATCAGGCCTTAAAAGCCATGTTAAAAATTATTGATTTTGTTCTAAAAGTAATAGAAAGCCATTCAAGACAGGAAGAGAGAACATAAAATTAAAATGATCATTTAAACATGAATCTCTTGAGAGTCTAAAGAGGGCACTATTGATAATTATACTGATAAACACCCCAAACTAGTCTGTTTGAGGCAAGTTAAGATATTATATTGATTAATTTTCCTTTGAATGCAGTGCCTGGGAGATACATTCTATGTTTACTTTTGCCCTTCCTTGGCCACAGAATAGAACTCTATCACTTATTCTTTCTTTCTTTCATTCATTTGGCAGTTTGGCTTCCATTTAGCCAATCATGCCCATCCAAAACATAGAAAAGTGGAACCTTTTTACCTCTTACAGGAATCTATGTCTGACTGCTCTCACTGTTATTCTTCTCGGCCTTGCTATGATTATTTAGTGAGAATAGCATCACTGAGAATTTGACTATTCTCAAATTGTTTGGAAAATGCACTCCTCCCTTCATCCCATGTAGCCGCCTCACTCATCAAACTGGCAAATAAAGAAAATTTGAGAGACTAAGACATTTGTTATCCTATATTTGACACTGAACATGTTGCAGGAAAGATCCAATTCTGACTCCATGATGGATCTCTTTCTTTGACTTTAACCTTTGTTTTCAGTTGCTTTTGTTATTATGTTGATATTGTTCAGTAGCTAAGTCATGTCCCACTCTTTGCAACCCCATGGACTGTAGCATACCAGACTCCTTTGTCCTACACTCTCTCAGAATTTGCTCAAATTCATGTCCACTGAGTTGGTCATGATATCTAACCATCTCATCCTCTGCCACCCTCTTCTCTTGACTTCAATCTTTCCTAGCATCAGGGTCGTCTTCAGTGAGTCGGCTCTTCCAGTAAGGTGACCAAAGTATTGGAGCTTTGGCATCAGTCCTTCCAATGAATATTCAGGATTGATTTCCTTTAGCATTGAATGGTTTGATCTCCTTGCTGTCCAAGGGGTTCTGAAGAGTCTTCTCCAGCACCACAACTCAAAGGCATCACTTCTTTGGCACTCCACTTTCTTTATGGTCCAACTCTCAAATCGGTACATAACTACCAGAAAAACCATAGCTTTGACTATATGGACCTTTATTGGTAAAGTGGTCTTTGCTTTTATAATATGCTAAGTTTGTCATATCTTGTCTTCCAAGGAGCAAGTGTCTTCTAACTTCATGGCTACAGTCACTGTCTGCAGTGATTTTGGAGCCCAGGAAAATAAAATTTGTTACTGTTTCCACTTTTTCCCCATCTATTTACCTTGAAGTGTTGAGACCAGATGCCATGATTTTAGTTTTATGAATATTGAGATTTAAGCTGATTTTTTCACTCTCCTCATTCATCCTCATCAAGAGGCTTTTTAGTTCCTCTTCACTTTCTGCCATTAGAGTGGTATCATCTGCATATCTGGGGCTTCCCTGGTGGTTCAGATGGTAAAGAATCTGCATGCAATGCAAGAGACCTGGATTCGATCCCTGGGTTGCAAAGACCCCCTGAAGAAGGAATGACTACCCACTCCAGTATTCTGGCCTGGAGAATCCATGGACAGAGGATCCTGGCAGGCTGCAGTCCATGGAGTCACAAAGAGTTGGACACGACTGAGCGACTTTCACTTCATTTCCTCTGTATATCTGAAGCTGTTGATATTTCTCCCAGCAATCTTGATTCCAGCTTGGCATTTCTCATAATATACTCTCCGTAGAAGTTAAATCAGAGAAGGCAATGGCAACCCACTCCAGTACTCTTGCCTGGAAAATCCCATGGACGGAGGAGCCTGGTAGGCTGCGGTCCATGGGGTCACTAAGAGTCGGACACGATTGAGTGACTTCACTTTAACTTTTCACTTTTCACTTTCCTGCATTGGAGAAGGAAATGGTAACCCACTCCAGTACTCTTGCTAGGAGAATCCCAGGGTCAGCAGAGCCTGGTGGGCTGCTGTCTATGGGATCGCACAGAGTCGGACAAGACTGAAGTGACTTAGCAGCAGCAGCATAATATACAGCCTTGACCTACTCCTTACCTAGTATTCAACCAGTCCATTGTTTTATGTCTGGTTCTAACTGTTGATTCTTGACCTGCATACAGGTTTCTTATGAGGCAGGTAAAGTGGTCTGGCATTACCATCTCATTAAAGATTTTCCACAGTTTGTTGTGATCCACAAAGTCAAATGCTTTAGCATAGTTAATGAAGCAGAAGTCGATGTTTTTCTGGAATTTCCTTGCTTTCTCAATGATCCAACAGATGTTGACAATTTGATTTCTGGTTCCTCTGCCTTTTCTAAATCCAGCTTGTGCATCTGGAAATTCTCAGTTCGCATACTGCTGAATCCTAGCTTGAAGGATTTTGGTTATTACCTTGCTGACATGTGAAGTGAATGTAGTTATGCAGTAGTTTGAGCACTCGTTGGCATTTCCTTTCTTTGGGATTGAAATGAAAACTGATCTTTTCCAGTCCTGTGGCCACTGCTGAGTTTTCCAAATTTGCTGGCATATTGAGTGCAGCACTTTTACAGCATAATCTTTTAGAATTTGTAAGTAGCTCAGCTATAATTCCATCACCTTCACTAGCTTTGTTTGTAGTTATGCTTCCTGTGGCCCACTTGATTTCATACTCCAGGATGTTTGGCTCTAGGTGAATGATCATACTATTGTGGTTATCTGGGTCATTAAGTCTTTTTTGTACAGTTCTGTGTATTCTTGCCACCTCTGCTTAATATCTTCTGCTTCTGTTAGCTCCTTGTCATTTCTGTTCTTTGTTATGCCCATCTTTGCATGAAACGTTCCTTTGG
Organism: Cephalophus harveyi; assembly: GCA_006410635.1. Taxonomy (NCBI): domain Eukaryota; kingdom Metazoa; phylum Chordata; class Mammalia; order Artiodactyla; family Bovidae; genus Cephalophus; species Cephalophus harveyi. Next base: position 142,354 of record SJYT01029515.1, read on the forward strand.
TATCTCCAATATTCTTGAAGAGATCTGTAGTCTTTCCCATTCTATTGTTTTCCTCTATTTCTTTGCATTGTTCACTTAAGGATTCTTTCTTACCTCTGCCTACTATTCTCTGGAACTCTGCATTCAGTTGAGTATATCTTTCCCCAGTGAGAGGATTATTTTGTGACACTAGTCTGCCATCTTATTGTTCAGCCAACTTTCTGAATAAAGTCATATCCCTTGCCTCAACACTTCATCTCTCATTTAATTGGCCTGGCATGGTGCAAGCAGACCAAGCTTGGACTAGGTAACACACAGACTCATGTGCAGGTCAAGAGCAAGATAAAAACCCAATAAATAAATGTTTAAGTTGTCAGTCTCATTTGAAAAACAAAGGGGTGTCTGACTGACTTCACAGATGAAGGAACCCACCATGCTTTGATTCCTGGCTCTGGCCTCTTCTATCAGTATTCATTATTATATGGCCTTGGTTAGATTGCTCAAATTAACTGAAGTTTAGTTTCCTTAAATATGGAGAGGAATAGTATTAAAGCCTAACACAAAGGTTTCAAATGGGAATAACCTTTTTAAGTACCCAGAATAGTTAATTACTCCTACTGTTAATCCCACAAATAGTAGCTATTTGGGACTGTTATTTTTGAACAAATGAACTTTTACTACATTCCTTCTGGTCTCTCTTTGCCTTAGAAATTAGGAACTATAGTGTCAGCCTGCTGCAGTTTCAGTGCTCTATCTTTATCTGCCTGTTTGTCCTAAAGGGGTAGGTGAAGTTCAATTTCTATCCTACTTTCAAGATAGTAAGCCTCCAGGAGAGAATGGGTCACTTAAGAGCACTCTACTTAAAATTCTTCTGAGATAAGACAATTAGGAGAGGAAATTGTTTCCTGACTAGCAATGTCCTGAAAGTAAAAGATATGCTAAGGATTTTCTTTAAAATCTGTTGGTGTGCATTCTGCAGATAGGTCAGGTGAGGTTTGTGGTAAGGAAACTGTCATGGTGGACTTAACCAAACAAAATTAACAGAGAAGAGTGAAAAAGCTGGCTTAAAACTCAACATTTAGAAAAAAAAAAAAAAACAGATCATGGCATCCAGTCCCATCACTTCAAGGTAAACAGAAGGGGAAAAAGTGGAAGAGATGACAGAATTTATTTCCTTGTTTTCCAAAATCACTTTGGACAGTGACTGCAGCCATAAAATTAAAAGATGCTTGCTCTTTAGGAGGAAGGAAGGAAAGCTGTGACAAACTTAGATAGTATATTAAAAAGCAGAGACATCACTTTGCCAAAAAAAGGTCCATATTGTCAAAGCTATGGTTTTTCCAGTAGTCATGTGCAGATATGAGAGTTGGACTATAAAGACAGCTGAGTGGGCTGAAGAATTTATGCTTTCAAATTGTGGTGCTAAAGAAGACTCTTGAGAATCCCTTGGACTGCAAGAAGATCAAGCCAGTTAGTGCTAAATTTCCTTTATTCAATCCTGAATATTTATTGGAAGGACTAATGCTGAAGCTGAAGCTCCAATACTTTGGCCACCTGATGGAAAGAGCCGACCCATTGGAAAAGACCCTGTTGCTGGGAAAGAGTGAATGTCAAAGAAGACTTGGGTGACAGAGGATGAGATGGTTGGAGAACATGACCGACTCAATGGACATTAATTTGAGCAAACTCAGGGAGATAGTGAAGGACACGGGAGCCTGGCATACTGCAGTCCGTGGAGCTGCAGAGTCATACCCCATTTAGTGACTGAAAAACAACAAGAACAAGTCAAGATTTATAATTATCATAGAGGCTTGATATTTTCATATTAGATGGGGAAACAGTGGAAACAGTGCCAGACTTTATTTTTTTGGGCTCCAAAATCACTGCTGATGGTGACTGCAGCCATGAAATTAGAAGACGCTTACTCCTTGGAAGAAAAGTTATGTCCAACCTAG
>SJYT01029515.1:145346-232466 GCA_006410635.1 Cephalophus harveyi
AAGAGTAAGCGTGTGCTGTGATAAGGGCTCAATAAATATGCATTGAATATATAAATTAATAACACATCTTGAACTATTAAATACAATTTTAAATGACTGTTGCATATGCTTCTCATAAAGAGACTCGTAAGAGTTGACTTTTCAGTCAAACCATCTTTTGTTTGTTTTGAAATTTATAATAGCCTGAAAGATGAGATAGTATTCTGAGGGAGTAAGTTCCTCTACTTAGTAGTTTAACAGATATATATTATTCATAGAATAGAATCCTAGATTTTCCCATCTTTCCTCCACCAAGATAACATTCCACATCACAGGAAAAAGTTCTTATTGACTTAGTCACCTTGGAATTGTTAAGATTGCTAACAGAGTGCAGAGTGCAAGTCACTCTGTCATGTCTGATTCTTTGTGACCCTATGTGCTGTATAGTCCATGGAATTCTCCAGGTCAGAATACTGGTGTGAGTGAGTAGCCTTTCCCTTCTCCAGGGGATCTTCCCAACCCAGAGATCGAACCCAGGTCTCCTGCATTGCATGTGGATTCCTTACCAGCTGAGCCACAAGGGAAGGCCAAGAATACAAAGGCTAATTCTTAATACAGTTAGGGAAACAGTGTTGTTAACAGAGAGAATACATTCTGTAAATTAAACTGTGTTTTAATTGCTATAGTAAGATGTTGACGATATTGAAGTGGTTCTAGAAATTTATATTGCTAGAGTTTATATTTTGGGAAACTTCTTGCTCTCCCAGCCTTGGTTAAATTCTTAAGGCTCACAATAATTTCCATATCAAAACAGGAATTCCAGGTAAGCATATAATGCTACAAATTTTCCTTCCCTGGCATGGAAGACATTACAATAATTTTCTACCCTTGAAATCTACAATAATGTGGATTTCAAACTAGAAACGTGCAGATTTTGTTGTGGTTGGTTGGTTGTTTTAATACTGTTTCCCAGGAGATCTTCCCAGGAACTTAGCGACCTATACTGCCCTTTGTGGTGCCACTGCATTTTCTAATACCACTTATTCTCAAAGTTCCTTCTCAATCAGTTGAACGTGTCCTGAGAAACAGTTCAACTGGATATGCTTCCAATGCTGTAAAAAGGATGACATAATTATTAAGATATAAAGAGACAGATGCAGGGCAGTGCTATTCTTTGACTTGTTTAGATGAGAGACTAGTAATTGTGAATTCCTTCTCTCACTGTTGCCAAATCATTGTATCAGTTATTTTCTGTAATTGTGGTCAAATTATTGAATCATTCGTTGACTTAAGTTGGATCTGTGTTAAGTCAAAATGATGAATTCTTTGTTCTTTTTATAGATAAAAATTCTGGATGCTTTGAACTCCTCTCTTTATTCTTTAAGGGGGGAAAAAAATGTTTGTTTATATTTTTTTTAGTTTTTCCCAGGCACCAAAGTTCAATTTTGGCTAACTAACAGCAATTTAAATAGAGTTTAAAAAAATAGCCTCAGCTTTTAGGCTTCTAACAGAGGTACCTCTAAAGTAAATCTTCCTTGTTTAACAGCTGTCAACTGTCAATGAGCTACAGGTAATTAAATTTGAAGATAGCTTTATGGCCCACAAAAAGAGATAAAATCCTTGGACCAGAAAGGTCTTAAGTTAATGCAGTTATTGCTCCCTCTGGTATTTGAATTTAATGCAAGAAATTGATTGTTTTCTAATGAAATTGGTAAAGAGAACTGCCATTGTTTGTTACTTGCAAATAAAATTAGGTTGAGGCTGTTTTCCCAGCTCAGTTTTATAAACACTCTTGGTTTTATTTCAATATAGATTAGGAAAATAAGGCAAAAAGAAAGAAAAAATGAAGAATATTTTGAGAAAGAAAAAAAAATACCCAAACTCAACAAACCATGGTAGGAAGAGTGAGAAGGTGTTAGGGGCTATGAACACTGGAAACTCAAGTTGCCTTAAAAAATTCAAGGATTTTTTTTTTTTCTTTAATCATATGTAACAGAAGTAGTCCTTAGACTTCCCTGGGCCAGTAATTGAGACTCAGAGTCTCCACTGCATGGGGGACAGTTTCCATCCCTGGTTGGGGAATAAAATCCTGCATGCCATGCAGTATGGCCAAAAAAAGAGAGAAGTAGTCCTGTAATGGAGCAGTTCTAGGAGAAGGAAATGGCAACCCACTCCAGTGTTCTTGCCTGGAGAATCCCAGGGACGGGGGAGCCTGATGGGCTGCCGTCTATGGGGTCGCACAGAGTCGGACACGACTGAAGCGACTTAGCAGCAGCAGGGGTAGTTAGGGCATTAAATGATTTCTTAGAGAACTTAAGTTTTTGTTTGTTTGTTTTTTAATTTCTGCATTCTCAGAAAACAGTCTTTTTGGTGGCAGCAACTGCTGAAAAATCGTGCTTACATGCCAGTGTCTGGAGGCAGAAAAAGAAGTCGCCTCTTTTTTGTGTCAGTTATAAGACCCAAGACCCTCTTCCAGAAACTTTGCAGAAGACTTTCTTTATGTCTGTTGGGTCAGAACTAGTCATGTGGCCACATTTTAGACACTAGCTTTCTAGGAGATCCACTGTAGTTGGCACAGACCAGTTCTGCCAACAGTAAAGAAAAAGAATGTCTGTTAGACAGAGGGTCACTGATCTTTCCTGCTGAAACAAGCACACTGATCCTCTGCCGTGTGCTAGTGCAGCATCCTTTGAGCTATGTATTGACATAACCCGTATGTAGATGAGAAACATCGAAACCTGGCAGAAAAGAGGTAATTTGTTTTTTGATTTTTTTTTTAAACAGATTAGTAAGTGATGCAACTGGGATTTCACCTCAGAACTGTTTGACTCCAGTTCTATACTTTTTCCACAATATCACATTGCTTCAGTATTTCAAGACACACTTTGAATTTTGATTACAGAGCTACTCTTTTTGGATCTAACAGTCAATGTGTCTCTGTTCTTTGCTTTTCACTTATATTTACTCTTCTTCAGAGCTTCTACCCAGAACTTCTTCAGACCTGTGTACTCTCAGAATTGCATATCATCCATGAGAGGAACTGGAAGTCTCTCCCTGAAGATTTTATATTCCTGATGGGAAACTAGTTATCTAAATTGTACGTGCTTGTGGAATATTTCTGCTTTGGTTTGAACTGAATCTATCAAGACTCAATCTCTTTACCAAAGAGATTTCCATCTCAAATCCCTCAAAAGTAGTAAAGGCCATGTTCAATTCATCCTGTTCTTAGTTTACAACTTTGGAAGATGATTGCCTCTTCCTTATACCTAAGGGCCAGCTTCATATATAATCATTCCAAATCCTTCAAGTATCCCTCAAATCTCTTTCTGGCATGTCAGATCTTTATTAACATCATAACTGGAACAACATCTCCTAGTTTTCCAGTCTCACATGCCCCCAAATTATCTTGCACACTCAAATTATTATTCTTAAAGATAATTTATTATTTTACAGTCCTGCTCAAATAAATTGAGTAGATTCTACTTGGGAAAAGCAAAAATCTTATATATATATTAATAAATATAAATCAGACAGTGTGGTCCCTCCATATTTGCTCCCTGTGTAACAAATTGTCCTTACTTGTCTGGCTGAAGCTTGATGTCTTGTCCCAAGTCATAATAATGCATAACCCATGTAACCCACGTCACCATAAGACAGGTACTCTTTTAAGCACTTGATGCATGTTAACAATTTAAACCTCACAATACCCCTGTGATGTAGGAACTATTATTATCTTGACTTAAACGGTGAAAACACTGGAGTCTGGAGGGGTAAAGGCACTTGCCGAGTATATCGATAAATGAAATGGCAGGGCCAACTTTCAGACTCTGGTGGTTAGATCCCAGATGCAATCAACTCAGTTGCATTTTACTTAGTCTGTGTATTTCACTGGAGAGTTTCTTATTCATGAGGTGTTTGTTGAAAATCTATCCTGCTGCTGCTGCTAAGTCACTTCAGTCGTGTCCGACTCTGCGACCCCATAGACAGCAGCCCACCAGGCTCTCCTGTCCCTGGGATTCTCCAGGCAAGAACACTGGAGTGGGTTGCCATTTCCTTCTCCAATGCATGAAAGTGAAAAATGAAAGTGAAGTCACTCAGTCGTGTCGGACTCCCAGCGACCCCATCGACTGCAGCCCACCAGGCTCCTCCGTCCATGGGATTCTCCAGGCAAGAGTACTGGAGTGGGGTGTCATTGCCTTCTCCGATCCTGTACCCAACTGGAGCCCTACAAATGATGTTTTAAGAGGGAAATTGCGAAATCATGAATCTCCTCCATAAGGTGAAAAGCAAGCTTTATTAAACGCTCTGGATTTTAGGCAAATTTAAGCAGAATGTGTCTTCTCCAACTTTTGAGTGACATTTGTTGTATTTTATATTCTCCCATGTTCTGAAGTCTTGGATTTTTTTTTTTTTTTTTCTGTTTCAACAATAACCTCTCATCTAGCAAGGACTGACTTTTTTTCCTGAATGACATCTCTCCACTCTTTTTTACTCTGCTCATGAAAGGTGTTTCAGTTTCCAGGCCTGTTACACCAGGACTGCCAGCTGCATCACTTGGCTGTCTGTGATATCTAGTGAGGCTCAGTAACTAGATTAGCATGCTGCACCCTCATGTCTGTTATTTCCAAAGATCTGTCATCTGAGTCTCTTATTTAAATGGTCTTTCAATATCTTTTGTTCTTGTCTTCTCTCATGATTTATTTCTTAAGATTCTTCTGAAATACTTTACTAAGTTGTTAATGGTTCTTTCCACATTAAAAAAATCTTGCACTTTACTGTCACTGAGTGGACAGAATGTCAGAGACTATGATTTAAGAGAATGTGTTAGTAATTTTAGGAATCTAGCTTTTTAAATTAAAAGAAAGAAAAAGAAAAAAAAATAGGAAAATTTGCATCTTTTTTTTTTCTAATTTCATGCTTTCCTTTAACTAGTAATTCAGATTATTCAGACCAATAGTAAAGATTATTATAATTGAATAGCTTGTAACTTGTTTCAGATATATATTTACAGTATAAATTCTATTGATTTTCATATAGACTCTCAGTAGAGCATACCATTATTGTTGTTTTTTTCCCAATGAAGAAATTAAGACACAGTGAGGTGCAGTAAATTGCTCAATGTCACAGGAAGTTTGGTGCCACAGTCTGGCTTCATAATCACTATTCTGTTCCCATAGTATTTTTAGATCATTGGCTAGATATAAAACCACTTGAAAGATATTATGACAGGCATTCTGAACTGGTGTGCCATGAAAACAGGTTAACTTTGTTGTTCTCTGTCTTCACACTTGAGCCTGGATGTTCACAGAATAAAGTTCATGGCTGCCTATAAGAATTCATAGAATGTTTAATTTTGTTTTAAGTCAAATCACAGCCCTATGAGAATTTCTCGAAATGTATTTGCTGTTCAATGACTAAAATTTAGAAATAGTTCAACATTGAAAGAGTAATGCCTGAAAGCAGACTGTTTTGTAGAGTTTATCACTTTCTTAAGATCATAATCAAAAGAACAAACAACTCTTGAACCATTTGAGTGGAAAAGTCTTGAATTGTGCAAAGGAGCATTTTGACTGGAAAGAACATTGAATCTACTACAGTGATTATTGATTTTTTTAATTGTCATGCACATTCATTGTATTGAAAGTTTAGCTATACAGACACATATTTAATGTACAAGAATTTAAATGAACCTATGTCACTGACCATTGAGATACTGAAAATCTAAAAATTCAGAAAATTTGAAAGTTCATGTTTTTCTTGTGATACATATGTATATGATAAATATTTAAAGTTGGAAATAACAGTCCTAAAAAGATGAACATATTGAATCCAACAATAAAACGTTGCGAGAAGCTAGGAAGACATTTACGCTGTCGTTGCTCTTGTTTTTGTTCAGTCTACTCAATTGTTTTTGGTTGATTTATCTTAACTAGTTTTGAGCTGATGAGAAACTAAAAAACTGAGTTGAGATCTTATGAAATGCGTATAATTTTATAATCAAGTAGTACTACTGCTATAAACTTTAACACTGCATTTATTGATATTTGTTTTAATTAAGCATAAAGGCAATAAATTTAAAAATCCAAAAAGATAACTGTTTTAAAATTAATTTGTTGTAAGAGGAAAATATATCTTGACTTTTTTTGTAAATATTTCAGTAAGATAATTTTCATTAAAATAATAAGATCAAGATTCTCAATTTTCTCTTGTGGTATTCACCATTTCAGAGCTTCGAGAAACCAAGACATCTGAATACTTTAGCCTATCCCAGCACCCTTTAGACTACAGGATATTATTAATGGATGAAGATCAGGACCGGATGTATGTGGGCAGCAAAGATCACATTCTTTCCTTGAATATTAACAACATAAGTCAAGAACCTTTGAGTGTAAGTTTATCATTTTCATGAGGGCAGTGCTGAATTCCTAGATGCCTTATTCTTTAAAACTTTCAAATATGACAAAAAAAATTATGAATTTCATTAGAATAGGCCACATGTCAATAAATAGTTGAAAGTTAATACTTATTTCAAGGACTGAAAATATAATAAATCCAGTTCTCCATGTCTACTTTCATAGTTTTAACCATCTAAAGCTTGAAACTAAGTGAAAAAATACTTCCCATGTATACATACATCAAATGTAAACAAGAGAAGCATGGAGTATAACATGAAAAATGGTTAGTTTAAAGGATAACCTACCTTGTCATCTGTATGTAGTCCAAGACAGCCTTGAAAGGAACACAGTTATTAAATTCACTGTTCTGTGAACAAGTGTGGCCTGTACAGCAGGGATTAGAACTGCATGGGTCCAATTACATGCAGATTTTTGAGGATTATAAATACTATATATTACATGGTTGATTGAATCTTTAGATGTGGAATTGGAATATAAGGTCAGTGTCCCTAACCAGCAAGTTGTTCAAGGGTTAACTATTTCATTGTACTAGGTTGGTGCAAATGTAATTGTGGTTTCAGACTATGAATTTTAAATCATTAAAACTAGATTCCAATACATCTTTATTAATCAAAATAGGAACCGTTACAATCAACACATTTTTGCCAACAAGAAGTAAATTTGTTTATTTTTGTAGCATAAAAACCTCTGCTTCAGGATTTAACAAACTCTTTGAAAACATTTTCTGCCTCCTGCTGGTTGTGGAAGCATTTTCCGTACAAAAAGTTGTCTAGCTGCTTGAAGAAGTTGTAGTCAATTGATGAGAGATCAGCATATACAGCAGATGAAACAAAACTTTGTAGCCCAATTCATTCAACTTTTGAAGCATTGGTTGTGTGACGTGGTCAAGCATTGTTGTGGAGAAGAATTGGGCCTTTTCTGTGACCAATGTCGACTGCAGGAGTTGCGGTTTTCAGTGCATCTCATCGATTTGCTGAGCATATTTCTCACATGTATTGGTTTTGCCAGGATTCAGAAAGCTGTAGTGGATCAGACCAGCAGCAGACTACCAAACAGTGACCATGAGCTTTTTTTTTTTGGTGCAAGTTTGGCTTTGGGAAGTGCTTTCGAGCTTCTTCTCGGTCCAGCTACTGAGCTAGTCATCACCGGTTGTCATATAAAACCCACCTTTCATCGCATGTTGCCATCTAATCAAGAAATGATTTGTTGTTGTTGCACAGAAAAGAGAAGATGACACTTCAAGACAACAATTTTTTTGATTTGCGGTGAGTTCATGAGGCACCCTCAAGCTTTTCACCTTTCCAGTTTGCTTCAAATGCCAGACAACCTTAAAATGATCGACATTGAGTTCTTCAGGAACTTCTTATGTAGTTGTAAGAAGGTCACCTTCAATGATGGATCTCAATTGGTCGCTGTCAATTTGCAGTGATGACTGTCAATTGGTAGTTGTCAACTTGCAATGGCCAGGCACCGTGCTCCTCATCTTCAAGGCTCTCGTCTCCTTCGCAGAAATTCTTGAACCACCACTACCCTGTATGTCCATTAGTAGTTTCTGGGCCAAATACATTGTTGATGTTGCAAGTTGTTTCTGCTGCTTTACAACTGATTTTGAAATTTAACAAGAAAATCACTCAAATTTGCTTTTTGTCTAATATTATTTCCATAGTCTGTTGCTGCTGCTAAGTCACTTCAGTCATGTCTGACTCTGTGCAACCCCATAGGCAGCAGCCCACCAGGCTCCTCTGTCCCTGGGATTCTCCAGTCAAGAATACTGGAGTAGGTTGCCATTTCCTTTTCCATCCCATAGTCTAAAATACATATAAAATAAAAAGTAAGTAATAAGTCATTAGCAAAAAAAAAAATAATAATAATAATAAAACAAAAATGTGCATTAAAATGTACAATATATCCACATTTATTTATGAATATATTCTGATGTTAAACAGCAAATTTCAACAGTGCGAAACCACAATTACTTCTGCACCAACCTAAATATTTCACAGCAAGGAAATAAAATGAGGTTCATTGGAGTAAAGAAATAAAAGTAGATTAATTATAAATTTGTTACAAGGAGACTTTTGAATTTATTATTTTAACATGACAATTTAAAAAAAAATCATCCCCACCAGCCCTAATCCAAGGCTACAGCAACTTAAAATGCTGTCACAGAATGTCAAAGAGAGTCCTTATTCAAGTCATTTTAGCTGTTGAAGTACATAGTTTCAGGTAAATCTACCAGTCTAGCTCTGTAGTTTACTGGAAAAAATAAGATAGCAATATGAACATAAATTCACTGTGATATCACCAGTTGTGAAAAGTGTATGGTAAATCAGAAGGAGGGAAATACTCATCATACTGTGCATATTAATAATTTCCTTATTTGAAAAATTGTACTACTAGTAAGTGGGCACTTATCATAGAAAGACTTGTTAAAGGAAAAATTCATGGAAGAAACAAAAACATAATTGCTAAAATAAAGTAATAAAACCTTATTAACTTGAATTTATAAATGAAAAAAGAATTTTGAAATATAAATATGGAAATAACTTTAAAATATCTGTTAGCATAAAGTAAATGAAGGACAGTGGGCTGTCATATATACAAATGAGATTATGCAACCTTTATTTTCCTTTCTGAGCAGGTTTTCTGGCCAGCATCTGCAATCAAAGTCGAAGAGTGCAAAATGGCTGGCAAAGATCCCACAGTAAGTGCTTAAAAAAAAATCCAAAACTTAAATATTTGGTCTTTGAATTCATGTACTTTGAGGGCAGCCAAAAGTGAGACAAAGGGTGTTGGTGTTCTGAATCCTCTGCAGGACATATGGCAAAAAATGTAAATGCAAAGTGATTGGAACTCTTAAACACTGTAACTTAGGAATTCCTGACTGGGTAAAAATTTCCTGCTTTGCTTTTATTATTACACCCTGACACTTTTCATGATGGATTTTAGTAATAACCCCTATTCAAAGTGGATCCAACCTGCAGAATTCTCAGCATGCTGCTAAAATAATGATAATTCAAGTGTCTGGAGTAGCTCCCAGACACAATGTGGGCTTTTCCAAAGAAAGATTCTCGGCAAAGGGTTATGGTTAGCCAGCACATTCCAGAGGTATAAATCACCAGTAATAACTGGTATCTTTGTTGATTAAAAATAACCACAGAAACAAAATCAAGACGGATATAAGCATAAGTGTTCAGTGTGCAACACTTTTATAAAATATATTCCTTTAGGTGAGATTTCATATAGAGAGTCAAGGAATAAATCTATATTTATTTCTACAAATAGCTTGCTGAAATGGACACATTAAATTATTCTTGAATATTATTTTTAAAATGGAGCAACTCTTTAAGTGCACAAGTCATTTAATGGTTTTCGTTGTTTTTGTTTGTTTATTTTTGCCATGCTTGCAGCATGTAAGATCTGTTTGCCACATGTAACATTTATAATGAGGCTTATATTCATTTCACCTCTTGTCTCAGACTTTTCTTGTGGAAGAAGAAGTGTGGAACTTAAATTTTATATTTATTGATTCAGTTTAGGTATCAATAGAAGGTTCTGAAAAAGCCTGCCATAAGGCAGGGCCACAGAAGATCTTCAGTTATCACCAGATGGTGTTTTGGCAAGAGTGCTTATCAGGAGTGACTCAGCTCAGGATTTTATTGTTTCAGTTTCATAATTCACCTTTAAGAGAAAATTCAAAATAGACAGGAGCTCACTGGAGCATATTTGCTACCCACAGGATTTGTGGACCAAAATCAAAAAGGAAAAAATCCAGAAAAATGTGAAAGAAACATTCAAAAGAGTATATTGCAGTTGCCTTCTAGAAAACCAATAGTAGAATGAAGCTTAATATTGTGAAAAAAGAACTTTTTTTGGTTCCCTGAAGCTATTATTCCAATAATTTTGCATGAAGTAAACTATTTTCTTTTAATTCTCTAATGTAGAGATTTTTCCCATGGATACATACATGAACATGTCTCACCTTTTGTCACATAATATCCTGGGCTTCAGCTACTGTATTTAATTGTTCTTTGTTCAATTTTTTTTCCATTCATACAAACTGCCACAGGCAGAATATATAGAATTTAGATTCCTTTGCACATTCTCTTTCCAAAAAATGCTGTTGATTTTCTTAAGGATATTAGCCAAGTCATTTGATTCCTTTCTCCCTTTGGCAAGGAAGAAATGCTCTGCTATTTGCTTTATTATAATTAAAGGTCTTTAGATGAAGCCATTAATACATGCTTATGTCTTTATATAGTTTTATCATGGTGTGATGTCATCCATGAATATCTTTATATTTTGCCTAACAGCCAGTTAATATTGGTAACTGTAGAGAGTTGTAACTGCAGAGGTAACTGTAGAGAGTTGTAGTAGAGCCAGCATTGTTGGGTCCTAGGAAATAAAAATCAAACTAAATTTCAAATATATGTTCTGTTTTTTGCAAGAGAGGAGAATGTTGACAAATTCATCTCACTTAATACGTGTGAGGTTCTCATAAACAATTTTTTTAAACAATGTGTTTTAATTATACTTCTCATGAAACCAAATATTTAAGAATCTTTTGGATCTCTTGAAATAAATATCATTTAATTACTTAATATTTCATTTTTTTTAATGCAGGAACTGATTATTTTAATTTGTGCAAATCAGTTAAATATTATAAAGAAACCAGAGGTGATTAAGTGGAATTCCTACCTTTAAGAGTCTCTACAATATACTAGAGATGATGCGACATATATACAGTAATTATCAACTAATGTTAGCCAATACTTGATAGAATGGGCCGGGTGCTATTCTAAGTGTTTTATTTTAATCCTTGTGCCAGTGCTACAAGATGGACCTTGTCATCATCCTCATTTTTAAGATAGATAAACTGAATCACTGAAAGAATGAGGGATTTACCCAAAGCTGCACTACTAACAAGTGAGAGGCCTCTGTCTGGCTCAAGCACATGTGGCTCTAGACCTTTCGCTCTTAGTTGATGAAACGTGCCACCTCTCCAGGGAGATTATGATAAATGCTAAGGATACACACAAAAGACAAAGAAAAATTCATTGCAGGTGGGGTATTTATGAAAAATATGATAGATTTGGTGGCAGCTATGTCAGGTCTTATGTTAACTTTTCCCCTTTTTATTTCAGTGATATTGAGATTCAGACAAGTTGTACCCTTTCCCTCTTTCAGCCGTTGGTACAGGCTTCAGGTGATTCCCTTCTTGTTTGACTTGTTGTTCAGTCACTCAGTCATGTCCAGTGCTTTGTGACCCCAAGGACTGTAGCACACCAGGCTTCCCTGTCCTTCACCATCTCCAGAACTTGCTCAAACTCATGTCCTTTGAGTCAGTGATGCCAGCAACCATCTCATCCTCTGTCATCCCCTTCTCCTTCCTTCAGTCTTTCCCAGCATCAGGGTTTTTTTCTAACGAGTCAGCTCTTCACATCAGGTGACCTAAGTATTGGAACTTGTGCTTCAGTTATCAGTCCTACCTTCAGGATTCATTTCCTTTAGGATTGACTGTTTTGATCTCCTTGCAGTCCAGGGGTCTCTCAAGTGTCTTATTCAGCACCAAAGTTCAAAAGCATCAATTCTTCAGCTCTTAGTCTTCTTTATAGTCCAACTCTCACATCCAAACATGACTACTGCAAAAACCATAGCTTTGACCATGTGGACCTTTGTCAGCAAAGTAATGTCTCTGCTTTTTAATATGCTGTCTAGGTTTGTCATAGCTTTTCTTCCAAGGAACAATTACCTTCCCATCTTTTTAGCCTTGGAATCATCTGCACACCCTTTCAAATGACAGTTCAGATGTCACTTCTCTGGAGAATCTTCTGTTGCCACTGAGAACTAGGCTAGCTACCCCTCCCTATATGTGCACTTGAAACCCTCTAGAACGTATTTCACTGCATTTTTAGTGGTTGGAAATGCCAGGTAGTAAGTGTCATTATCTCTAGTGCCCAGATCTATATCTAGGCACTTCATAAAATTTAAACAAGATCTGGAGAAAACAGAAATGGAAGCAGTAAGCATGGGAATCTATTCCAAGTCATTGTCCTATTGGAGTAGGATTTTTGAAATTTGACCCAAGGTGATATCACAATAATACTATATAATAAACTAATGTTTATAAATAAAATATCATGGTAGCAATATAGCTTATTTTCTACCTCAGCTAAATAGAGTATAACTTGCCTCCCAATTTCCCTTTCTGCCCCTATTTATTTACATTCCTACATGCTCCATTTATTTTCAAATGTTGATACTTTATTAATACTCTAAATAATTGAGTCCTAAACAATAGCACATGCTGTCAAACATATCCAATGAGATAGGATATAATGAATGTGCTAAGTAAATACTGTAAGAGATCATTAAAAAAATTAAGCAGGGTTACATATATTTAGACCTATATACATTACATATGCACGGTGTCAAACTTGATTTATTAATTGTAGGATATCAATTTCCATGTTTCTGTGACCAGAGGACCCTAAACTACTTGAAAATGTATTTTCTTTAGGAATAAATATATCAAAATACCTTGATACATTCCCCAGACCAAGAGGAAAAAATGTAGTATGGACCATGAAGTGTCATATTTTTAAAGCCCTATTAATCTGAGCTCCAAGACATATTTTTTTAAAAACATCTATTTTGAAGTTATACAACTAATACCTGTTCAACACAGAAATCTTTGAAGGCCCAGAAGACCTCATAGAGAGCAACAAAAAACAGTGTCTTATTACCTCTCCGTGCCTCATTTTTCTTATCTGTATAATGGATACATACATAAAACCTACCTTATTGAGTTACTAAGGGTATTAGTGAATTAACATTTGCAGAGAGCTTAGAACAGTACATAGCACATAGTTAGCACACACTGTTAAATAAATAAAATAAATTATACTACCAAAGTTAGTAACTTAAAAATTTGAGATATAGTTTTCCAGCATTTTAGTATAGGTCGCGTGTGTGTGTGTGTGTGTGTGTATACATATATATATATACATTAAATTATATTATATTCTCCATAATGTTAGAAGCTTCATTTTTCTTTTAGCTTTATACCTTGAAATAGTTTTGAAAGAGAATGAAGCAATAAAAAGAAAGCATCCACAGTATTGAATTTTCCTAATGTCTCATGTCACTAACCTTTTAGGGATGTCTGTTATGGTCAGGACCTGTACTAAACTTTATGCAGGACAATTTCTGTCCACTACACAGGGTTTGTACTGACAGTTGGAACTGAAAGTATATATGAAAACATCTGATACCTAACGTTGGGTATATTTATTATGTGCCACACACTGTTCCAAGTGCTTTAGTGGGATACTGCTTTCAACAAATACTGTCATCACCATTTACAGAGAAGAGATTGAAGCACAGAGAAGCAAGTACATATCTCAACCTCAAACAGCTAGTAAAAGATAAAATCAGAGTTTGCACCTAAGGCATCTGGCTCTGAGAATTCACACTCTGCTGCCCATCATCCTGCAGCATGGCGATAGTCCAGTTCTAATTGCCCCTCTAGTTTCATCACATAGTAATCCTCTCTACCCTCTAGGCACTGTTCAACTAAAGCCTGCACTCTCACACCTTCAGCTTTTTTTGTTCATGCTGTTTTCTGTTGGAATGTCCCTTTCTTCTGCTTTTGCCTGTGAAAATCTGTAGCTTGTTCTGCAAATTGCAGCTCAGATGACATTCACTCTCAAACCTTTATACCCAGTTCAGTATTACTCCTTTTCTCTTCTTTCCTTGTATAGCACATTCTGAAAAAAAATAACCTTATAACATCTGCTACAGCCTGATGTATATGCTCTCCTTGCCCTGAAAATGGAAATTGAATCTGTTTATTTCAGTGTTGCTAGCACCATATACCGGAGACGGCAATGGCACCCCACTCCAGTACTTTTGCCTGGAAACTCCCATGGACGGAGGAGCCTGGTAGGCTGCAGTCCATGGGGTCGCTGAGTCAGACACGACTGAGCGACTTCACTTTCACTTTTCACTTTCATTCATTGGAGAAGGAAATGGCAACCCACTCCAGTGTTCTTGCCTGGAGAATCCCAGGGATGGCGGAGCCCAGTGGGCTGCCGTCTATGGGGTCGCACAGAGTCGGTCACGACTGAAGCGACTTAGCAGCAGCAGCAGCAGCAGCACCATATACAATGCTTGCACAGAATGAGTTCAGTAAACAAATATTTTCTGGATGGAATTGACACGACTGCAGTGGTCTAGTTCAGAAATAATGTGGATAGAAACTAAGTACAGTGGAAATGGAAAGGACCTAGAAAATGATTTTCAGTAATTAAAGCGACTGTGGGGTTCTTAAGTGGCCAAAAGTACAAGATTCAATGTTAAACACATCTGTGTTTGAAAATCTGCTTTACCTATTTCTAGCTATATGACCTTAGGCAAGTTAACTAAACAAGATCTAAACTTTGTGCTTCTAAAACCCGAGTTGAAAATCCAAGTGAATATACATAACTTGCTCAATAAATGTGATCTCTAAAGGTTAAAAAATCAATCTTCCTGGAAAGTAAAAGAGGTTAAATATATAAAATGATTGTTCTCGTGTCTAACGCATTACAAATTTTTTCAAAAATAGTAGCCATAATAAAGACATATATATAACATATATGTAGACATAAACGTGTACGTGAAACAAGTATAATCTGTATTTGAGGTATAAAAGAGATATTAGTGACTTCTTCCTTTATCCCAATATCAATAATTCATAATGGAAAAATATGCAAACCTCAAGATGAAACAGACATAATCTCTTATTAATAGAATTGAATCAAATTCATATTTTGCAGGAAAATATTATGTACAGAATCCCAGAATGACTGAACTTGGATATGGAAAAAAATAAACACAAGTCTCATTGCTCACATGTACCTTTAAACATAGACATACTGTATATACACCATACTTCATCTATGATTTTTCTCCAGAGAAAAATCACAGTTGAAACACATTTCAACTGCAGTATGTAGTCAGTTTCTAGGCACCTCTATAAACAGGTGTCAAGATACAATGACACTATATATATAACAAAAATTCTTAATGTCTTAAAATAAAAATAAATAATATAGTCTGCTCTGTAAAGGTTAAATTTATATAACAGCAGAGTTGGTGATTGATTATTTAATAATAAAAATCCATAACAGAAACATATATATGTATACAATTACTACATATGAAAATAAGCATATATTTGCTGCCAAGTAATAATGAGTATAAAAGGAGAAAATGATGAGAAAATATAAAATAATATTGACTTTAAATTTTGGCAAATTTTTTAAAACTTTTTAATAATATAATGTGCATTATAAAATATTAGTAAAGTATGTGGTACCTAGAAGAGAAAAAAATACACTCTATGAACACCTATCAGAAAACCACTGAGTCTGACATATTTCTTTATAAAAATGTTTGTCTCTAATGTGTAATATTATTAAACATTGCTAGAACAATGACTTTGTGAAGGGAAGAATATTCAGCCTCAGGATTGATTAATGTGTACTCAGCAAAGGACAGTGACCCTGTAAGTATAGAACATGCAATGGTTAATTCAGTCACTGAGCTCTGCATTTGGGGCTGACCATATTTATGTATTTCTGCAAGGTCATAATCAGCTTATAAACACCATAATCATTTTGCATTTTATTGAGTGAATAAATGATAGCCTTTCCAATGGTTGGACTGGGAGCAGGTGAGAAAGGAGTTTTGGGAAAGAGGCAAGTATTTTAGGGGACCAAGAGCAGAGAGATCATAATTCCGTTATTTTTCATAGAAAGCGACAATGCTGGCATTTGTGTAACATTTGTCTTATTCACCCCATTATGAAGGCTAGCTAATACTGTTTGCCACTGTAACTAATGATAACACTATGGAACTTCTATAAGCACAATTAATTCACAACATGTTTTATATAACATGGGTGAGTGTGTGTATGTGTGTGTGTGTGTGTGTAACGTTTTGAGGAAAAATTGAGAAACAGTTTGGTATACTTTTCAGTTTCTAAGCTTTCTTAGATAAAGTGTAAGTTAATAAAATTTCAGAAAATAAAAACATACCCAATATAAAAAATACTGAAATATGAAAGAGACATATTGTTTTACTCATTATCTGTTAGACAACCTTCCTCCCAAAATACACCATGGAATAAACCATGTTCTCTTGTTATCTCCTAACTAATTAAAAAGTTAGGGCATAAAGAAAAACGTATAGCAAAGTGTCACAGTAATACTTAGAAACAGCAATAAAAGTCATTGAGTTACTAACTGCTCAGTTTTTCTTTTCTTTTAGCATGGCTGCGGGAACTTCGTCCGTGTAATTCAGGCTTTCAACCGCACGCATTTGTATGTCTGTGGGAGTGGTGCTTTCAGCCCAGTCTGTGCTTATTTGAACAGAGGGAGGAGATCAGAGGTAAGTGTAACAATAATTCATTCTTATTTTGATGTCAGTGTCAAAGATTTCTTAAAACAGTAAAAACTTGGAAATATAATTAGTGGCCATAAAAAATTTCAAGCCTTTGAAACATAAGATATGCTTGGTTCCTATTTGCAAAAGTGAAAGTGAAGTCGCTCAGTCTTGTCTGACTCTTTGTGACCCCGTGGACTGTAGCCCACCAGGCTCCTCTGTCTATGGGGTTCTCCAGGGAAGAATACTGGAGTGGGTTGCCATTTCCTTCTCCAGGGGATCTTCCCGACCCAGGGATTGAACCCAGGTCTCCCACATTGCAGGCAGACGCTTTAACCTCTTAAAATGTAGCCTTTTTTCCTTCAACTAAATGTACAAACTGCAGAAAATAAAGAAAGGAGATGGTGTGATTTCATAATTACTTAAAGTGAAAGGTATTGATAATATTTGATCCCAAAGTGGGATGTTTAAAAGTGGTTCAAGATGATATGAAATGTTAAAATTCTTAAAGAAAAGCAAAGCTATGCTTCTTAGAAGAGTACAGTTGTCTGCATTGAGCTTGTCATTAGAATCACAGGTCTGTGATCAATTGATTAAATAAACTACTTCCCCAGACATCTGCAGTCTGTCAGAAACTCCACTGAGAAGAGTGTGCAGTCACTGTACAGGCCAGTGATAGCACAGCACTTTTCAGAGCACAGATTTTTAAGTAAAATCATTTTCCCATGTACAAATTGCCCAACATACACTTCAGGCCTTAATTGGAAAGTCGGTCCAAAAAGTAATCTCCTTTGGAAAACCAGCATGAAATAAATTTTAATAACTTTACTAAATAAGAACTACTTCAGTCTCACTTCAAAAGATATGTTTCAAAGGGGAAGCATTTCCATTAATTAATCTCTTTAAATATCTTAAGAGCATATTTAAGTGTGAAAGGGTTATAAAATTTTAAGCTTTATGCTGCTGCTAAGTCACTTCAGTCGTGGCCGACTCTGTGCAACCCCAGAGACGGCAGCCCACCAGGCTCCCCCGTCCCTGGGATTCTCCAGGCAAGAACACTGGAGTGGGTTGCCATTTCCTTCTCCAATGCAGGAAAGTGAAAAGTGAAGGGGAAGTTGCTCAGTCGTGTCCGACTCTTCGCGACCCCATGGACTGCAGCCTACCAGGCTCCTCCGTCCATGGGATTTTCCAGGCAAGAATACTGGAGTGGGGTGCCATCGCTTTCTCCGTTTAAGCTTTATATGCTTTACTTAATAGTCAACTTAAATCAGTGTTTTTCCACATCATATTTACATATCTATAATATGTAATTAATAATACAAATACAAAATGCACAGTTTTATCAAACACCTAAAGTATTTATTTTATTTAGTTTAAAATAACAGGCCATGATGCAGAACATTGTATTTTGAGAGAGTTCTATTTATTCATCACTAACATTGTATTTTCATTAACATTGTATGTTTGTTAGTGATCAGAGGCGGTACTTACTGCTAACATCCTGTTTGTACTAAGATACAGCATGTTTCTTGTACTTGAAACCACTTTGAAAATGAAGGTTAAGGTGACACATTCATTAAGTATTACATTTTATTTCTGAGACACTGTCCACCACCTTTTTACCTGTCTGTCTAATAGCAATTTGTTGGTTCTCAAAGGATATTATATAACCCTGCTTGATGTTTGGAACATCACATACTTTTATTAGACTCTATGGCCTTCCATTATATTGTGAAACTGAGTCAGTGCTTTCCTAGAGCCTTTAGTGATGCTTCTCAAAGAGTCTACAGTTTTTTCTGCATAGATTCCTAACATGGTTCTTCTCTTTTATCCCCTGTCTTCTGGCCCTGGAAAAAAAAAAAAAGCGACATAAGTAAATGATGACTTTAAATAATGAATAAAACATTAATAAGAAACAATTATTGGGTAATTTTGCTGTGCAATCTTAGAATGTTACATCTCATCTGTGATTGGTTTTATCAGATGCATCTATAACATCAGTTCCCATAAGTGAATACTGTTTAAGCTCCTGATGCTGCAACTCATCAATCAGATAACTTTGACTTTGACTAATCAAGGATATCACAGGCATTCAATTTATTCCTTGTGCTTTTTAAAGCAAATTAATCACCAGACTTTTCTTTTTATTCATCTTATTGTAGTTTTTCTCATGTCAGAAGAAAAGCTGTGCATTTTTCTTACCAATAAAGTTATTTAATCTTTAGCCTTCATCACTGTTTTCCATCTTCTTTCCTTTCCCCTGCATTTACTCTTTTTTTCTTCTTTAACAGTAGGTTTCCCTTCCTGTGACTTTTTCCAGTCCTCTCCTTTCACTCTCTTTTACTTTATCACAAAATTTCTTGGACTAGTAAACTATTTTTCAGCTTTTATATTCCTATTTTCCCTATCTTGCATTAAACCTTCCTAATCTGAATTTAATTCTCACATACTAATTAAAACTCTTTCCTAACAACCAAGACTCTCAGTGATCATATTGACTCCCCTAATCAGCATGTTTTCTCCTAGACCAAGCTACAACATGTAATGCCCTCTATTTTTCAGCACCTTTATTGACATCTTTGGCCATGGGATATTTTGCTATGCCTTTTTTCCTGATCTTTCACCACGTACTGTCTTTCTGGTCCTATTTTTTCCTCTTGTCGATTCAGTCTACAAAGATGTATTCATTTAATGGCAGAAAAAAAATCGTGTCAGAACTTGTAAGCTACCTTTTGGGTACTGATCTTTGTGTTGTTCAAAGGAGAAGCAACTGAAACAATCTTAAGCAGGAAGTATCATAAACAGATTTGTACTGTCACTTTTATTTTGTGTTACATTGACTCTTCTGTTGATCATTTTGTTTGTTAGCCTGGATATGATTCTTTTGAGTCTGAGATGCTATTGAAAGATACAAGTAAAAATATCAAGTAGGCAGCTGAGTATAAAGTTGGCTATATAAATATTTGAGTAATTATCTTACAGGAGTAACTGAAGCCCAAACAAAGTGTAAGTTAATCGTGTAGGAAGAATACAGCTTGAAAAGAGAAGAGTGACTATGATTGAGACTTGAGGATCTTCTAAGTTTAAATAGCGATATGGAGGAAAAGGAATCTCCAAAAAAAGACTAAGAAACTAGAGAAGGAGAGGAAAAAAATCAAGCATGTGTTGATGCTGAGAATAAAGACAAGTCATTATAAAAAGATACAAGTGAGCAACAATTCCAAATACCATTGAGATCCAAGAATGAAGTCTAAAAATATAAGTGCTGAATTGTATACATGATAGACATCAGGGATCTTGTCAAAATGATTTTCAATAGAGCAACTGAGGTTGGATGCCCAACTGAAATGGATTGAAAAGAAAGTAAGAAGTCAGAAATGACAAGAAATGTATGTTAGTCTCTAAGAAATGTAATTCTCAAGGAGAGTAATGTTTAAGAACTGAAGGAGTTGTTGAAATGATTTTGTAAAGGATCCAGTTAATAAAATTAAAGAAATAGTAAGGAAAATGGAAAGTATACCTAAGTATGCCTAAGAAGACTGAATCAGTTCAGTTCAGTTCAGTTGCTCAGTCGTGTCCGACTCTTTGCGACCCCATGAATCGCAGCACGCCAGGCCTCCCTGTTCATCACCATCTCCCGGAGTTCACTCAGACTCACGTCCATCGAGTCCGTGATGCCATCCAGCCATCTCATCCTCGGTTGTCCCCTTCTCCTCCTGCCCCCAATCCCTCCCAGCATCAGAGACTTTTCCAATGAGTCAACTCTTCGCATGAGGTGGCCAAAGTACTGGAGTTTCAGCTTTAGCATCATTCCTTCCAAAGAAATCCCAGGGTTGATCTCCTTCAGAATGGACTCGTTGGATCTCCTTGCAGTCCAGGGGACTCTCAAGAGTCTTCTCCAACACCACAGTTCAAAAGCATCAGTTTTTCGGTGCTCAGCCTTCTTCACAGTCCAACTCTCACATCCATACATGACCACAGGAAAAACCATAGGATCTAAAACATTGGTGAAAGGATTGGCCTTACAGTAAGAGAAATATTTCCTCTCATGTATTACTGGATGCATTATACTTTTTAGTAGTGTATGTATTTGGTAATGATGAACTCAAGATATTTCATTTAAGGACTTCACTTTCTCAACAACATGTCAATCATATGAGCTGAGAATAAATTAGGAGATTTGACAATAGTGGCATTGGTTTGAAGTGATTAATGGAAGAACCAGTTGGCATAGTACCTTTGGAAGATACAAGAGGTACAGCGGATTTATTTTAAGTTGATCATCACAAATCTATACTATGTTGAATGTACCTTGTTGGATCACCTTTGGCAAAATGCTTAGAAGTTTGGAGGTAAGTATGAAGAAAGTAGATAGACATGTGTTTACAGGTTGTGGGTGCAATGAAAAATCACAGAAAGAAGAAAATTAACACTTTTGAAAAAAAAAATTAAGATTAAAAAACATGGACCATAAACTAGTTATGAGAAAGCAAGAAGGGAGAACAAAGATGAATTGTAAAAAATAGAGTTCTTAGGAGATGAGTTTGAAGAATTGTTGCAGGATGCTTGAATTAATGACTATTTGGGTCCACCACATAAGTTCCTGGTGATGACAAGATTTAGGCTCTACTGTATGAACCCAAGGAGGCTGTGCAATGGAGAAAGAAGTCAGTGGAGGACAGGTGATACCCACGCAATCTCCTCAATTCCTGCAGTGACAGCTATCACTATTACTGTCAAATCAGTATATGACTCTGGCTACACATACAGGTTTACTAAATTTTAGTTTTTCAGCAAGTTTATCATTATTTGTTTAAAGAGTAATCCAGGTCTATGCCCCAACCACTAATGCTGAAGAAGCTGAAGCTGAACAGTTTTATGAAGATGTACAAAACCTTCTAAAACTAACACCAAAAAAAGATGTCCTTTTTTTCACAGGGGATTAGAATTCAAAAGTAAGATGTCAAAGATTCCTGGATTAATAGGCAAGTTTGGCCTTGGAGTACAAAATGAAGCAGGGCAAAGGTTAACAGTTTTGCCAAGAGAACACACTGGTCATAGCAAACAACCTCTTTTAGCAACGCAAGAGACTACTGTATATGTGGATGTCACCAGATGGGTCAACAATGAAATCAGATTGATTATATTCTTTGAAGCCAAAGATGGAGAAACTCTATACAGTCAGCAAAAATTAGATCAGAGGCTGACTGGCTCTGATCATGATTACCTTACTGGAAAATTCAGCCTTAAGTAGAAGAAAGTAGGGAAAACCACTAGACCAGGTATGACCTGAATCAAATCCCTTATGATTATACAGTGGAAGGAACAAACAGATTCAAGGGTTTAGATCGGATAGAATACCTGAAGAACTGTGGACAAAGGTTTGTAATATTATATAGTAGATGATGACCAAAACCATTCCCAAGAAAGAGAAATGCAAGAAGGAAAATTGGTTGTCTGAGTAGGCCTTGTAAATAGCTGAGAAAAGAAGAGAAGCTAAAGGCAAAAGAAGAAAGCAAAGAGATACCCAACTGAGTGCAGGGTTCCAGAGAACAGCAGGGAGAGATAAGAAAGCCTTCTTAAGTGAGCAATGCAGAGAAATAGAGGAAAACAATAAAATGGTAAAGACTAGAGATCTCTTCAAGAAAATTAGAGATACTAAGGGAACATTTCATGCAGAGATGGGCGCAATAAAGAAGATAAATGTTATGAAGATGCAGAAGATATTAAGAAGAGTTGGCAAGAGTACACAGAAGAAATATACAGAAAAGATCTTATTGACCCAGATAACTACAGTGGTGTGATCACTCACCTAGAGCCAGACCTCCTGGAGTGCAAAGTCAAGTAGGCCTTAGGAAGCATCACTATGACCCAAGCTAATGGAGGTGATGGAATTCCAGCTAAGCTATTTAAAATTCTAAAAGGTGAGGTTGTAAAAGTACTGCTGCACTCAATATGCCAGCAAATTTGGAAAACTCAGCAGTGGCCACAGGACTGGAAAAGGTTGGTTTTCATTCCAATCCCAAAGAAAGGCCATGCCAAAGATTGTTCAGACTACCATACAGTTGTGCTCATTTCACATGCTAGCAAAATAATGCTAAAAATCCTTCAAGCTAGGCTTCAACAGTATGTGAACTGAGAAGTTCCAGATATACAAACTGGATTTAGAAAACGCAGAGGAACCTGAGAGCAAACTGTCAACATCTGCTGAATCATAAACAACGCAAGGGCATTCCAAAAAGACATCTACTTCTCCTTCATTGACTACACTAAAGCCTCTAACTGTCAGATCAGATCAGGTCAGTCAATCAGTCGTGTCTAACTCTTTGCCACCCAATGGACTGCAGAACACCAGGCTTCCCTGTCCATCACCAATTCCTGGAGCTTACTCAAATTTATCTCCATCGGGTCAGGGATACCATCCAACCATCTCATCCTCTGTCATCCCCTTCTCCTCCCGCCTTCAATCTTTCCCAGCATCAGGGTCTTTTCCAATGAGTCAGTTCTTTGCATCAGGTGGCCAAAGTATTGGAGTTTCAACTTCAGCATCAGTCCTTCCAATGAACACTCCGGACTGATTTCCTTTAGGATTGACTGGTTGGATCTCCTTGCAGTCCAAAGGACTCTCAAGAGTCTTCTCCAACACCACAGTTGAAAAGCATCAATTCTTCGGCACTCAGCTTTCTTTATAATGCAGTTCTCACGTTCATACCTAAGTGTAGATCACAAGAAACTGAAAAATTCTTAAAGAGATGGGAATCCCCAACCACCTTACCTGCCTCCTGAGAAACCTGTGTGCAGGTCAAGAAGCAACAATTAGAACCTGACATGGAACAAGCAGCTGGTTCAAAATTGGGAAAGGAGTACATCTAACCTATATATTGTCACTCTGCTTATTTAGCTTCTTTGCAGAGTGAATCATGAAAAATGCTGGGCTGGATGATTTACTAACTGGAATCCAGTTTGCTGGGAGAAACATCAACAACTTCAGGTATGCAGAAGATAACCACTCTAATGGCAGAGAGTGAAGAGAAACTAAAGACCCTGTTGATGAGGGTGAAAGAGAGTGATAAAGCTGGCTTAAAACTTAACATTCAAAATAACGAATATCAAGGCATCTGGTCCCATCACTTCATGGTGAAACAATGACAGACTTTATTTTCTTGAGCTCCAAAATCACTGCAGAATGTGACTACAGCCATGAAGTTAAAAGACCCTTGCTTACTGGAAGAAAAGCTTTGACAAACCTAGACAGCTTATTAAAAAGCAGAGATATCACTTTGCTGATAAAGTTCCTTATAGTCAAAGCTATGGTTTTCCCAGTAGTCATGTGCAGATGTGAGAGCTGGACCATAAAGAAGACTGAGCACCAGAGAATTGATGCTTTCTAATTGTCAGGCTGGAGAAGATTCTTGAGAGTTGCTTGTACAGCACAGAGATCAAACAAGTCAATTCTAAAGGAAATCAACCCTGACTATTCATTGGAAGGACTGATGCTGAAGCTGAAGCTCCAGTGTTTTGGCCATCTGATGCAAAGAGCCAATTCATTGGAAAAGACCCTGATGCTGGAAAAGACTGAGGGCAAAGGGGGTGCAGAGAATGAGATGGTTGGATGGCATCACCAACTCAGTGGACATGAGTTTGAGCAAACTCAGTGAGATAGTGAAGGACAGGGAAGCCTTTTGTGCTGGAGTTCATGGGGTTGCAAAGAGTCAGATGTGACTTAACAACTGAACAACAACATTATATAAACGATACCCTCTTGGAAAGCAGCCATGACTGAATTTTGCTTTTGTCACTCTTTATCTGTGTGTGATCTTGGAAAAGCCATATTTTCCTCATCTTTGGAGTCAATCCATAAAGAGCATTGGGTTATAGGACCTTTCTAAGCTAGAGCACTGTGATTCTTTTGAAGTGCTATGATTTCCCATTACCTCAGAGATTTCTTGCAATACATTAAGCTCAGTATAACAAAAATGAAATAGTTTTCTTTAGTCAAAACTTCAGAATCAAATTTATTTTCTTCATCTTCTTGAACTATATCCAATTAGTTATTGATTGTCAAGCTCTATCTGTTTTCACTTTACAGATCTTCTCATATCTTTACCACTCTTACCCTAACCAAGAGATCCTAGCATGTCAGATTATTATTCCCTAATTCCTGGACTACTGAGTTGAAAATAAATTTATTTTCTTGAATTCAGTGTCTGTTTTTAAAACCACCATTCTCAGTCTTCTTAAAGAACAAGATAAGGTCCAATCTTCTTAAATCAATGTTTTGATCCTTTAATTCCATACTCAAAAAATGCTGAGCTTGCATTTTCTTTGGGATAATTTTGGAAAACAGTTTAATAATTAAGGTCTTCCATCATCCAATACAATCAACAATGTGATCATTTTTTCTTTGAATTATAGTAGTAGCTTTTACTAACTTTATTTAAATAAAAAGATAAATCTACAAACAAAATGCTCCCTCTCAGTGAAGCTACACTGACCATAATATTTCTAATTGAACCCACTGCCCCCATTCCCTGCTTAAATTTTCTCCAAAGCACTGAGTACCATCTAACATACTCAATATTTTGCATGTTGATTCTTTTTGTATTTTGTATTTCCATTCTATATCTTTGGTTTATAAATTACCTACAGGTAAGAATTTCTGACTGTTTGTTTACTCTGTCCCCAATGTTTTGTCAGTGTTGGGCACATAGTTCAGTTCAGTCGCTCAGTCGTGTCCGACTCTTTGCGACCCCATGAATCGCAGCACGCCAGGCCTCCCTGTTCATTACCATCTCTCAGAGTTCACTCAGACTCACATCCATCGAGTCCGTGATGCTATCCAGCCATCTCATCCTCGGTCGTCCCCTTCTCCTCCTGCCCCCAATCCCTCCCAGCATCAGAGTCTTTTCCAATGAGTCAGCTCTTCGCATGAGGTGGCCAAAGTACTGGAGTTTCAGCTTTAGCATCATTCTTTCCAAAGAAATCCCAGGGTTGATCTCCTTCAGAATGGACTGGTTGGATCTCCTTGCAGTCCAAGGGACTCTGAAGAGTCTTCTCCAACACCACAGTTCAAAAGCATCAATTCTTTGGCGCTCAGCCTTCTTCACAGTCCAACTCTCACATCTATACATGACCACAGGAAAAACCATAGCCTTGACTAGATGGACCTTAGTCGGCAAAGTAATGTCTCTGCTTTTGAATATGCTATCTAGATTGGACATAGCTTTTCTTCCAAGGAGTAAGCGTCTTCTAATTTCATGGCTGCAGTCACCATCTGCAGTGATTTTGGAGCCCGAAAAAATAGTCTGACACTGTTTCCACTGTTTTCCCATCTATTTCCCATGAAGTGATGGGACCAGATGCCATGATCTTCGTNGGTCATAACTTTTCTTCCAAGTAGTAAGCATCTTCTAATTTCATGGCTGCAGTCACCATCTACAGTGATTTTGGAGCCCCCAAAAATAAAGTCTGACACCGTTTCCACTTTTTCCCCATCTATTTCCCATGAAGTGATGGGACCGGATGCCATGGTCTTCGTTTTTTGAATGTTGAGCTTTAAGCCAACTTTTTCACTTTCCTCTTTCACTTTCATGAAGAGACTTTTTAGTTCCTCTTCACTTTCTACCACCAGGGTGGTGTCATCTGCATATCTGAGGTTATTGAGATTTCTCCCAGCAATCCTGATTCCAGCTTGTGCTTCTTCCAGTCCAGCATTTCTCATTATGTACTCTGCATATAAGTTAAATAAGCAGGGTGACAATATACAGCCCTGACTTACTCTTTTTTTTATTTGTAACCAGTTAGAATGAACAATAGAAAGATCTTACCAGACCCTGTCACATAATATACACTTTACAATAACAGGATGAGTTAGAAGGTTTTTCAAGAAAAAGAAACTGTCCTCAAGCAGGATACATTGTTGTCATATAATCCTTAGTACAGAATTTAAACTGAGTTTTTTTGTTATATAGTCATCAGCTCCAGGCTTAAAGAAAAAAAAAATTGACATTTTATATGACTAAGGCTAAGGAATGTAGAAAAAAAAAAAGTTTGTCCTTTTCTCCTTGAGAATTCCATACCTCTGTCTTCCCTCAAGAGCCCCAGACTCCTCTCTCTGCCTTGGAGATCCTGGACTACTTATCAACCTACCTAGACATTTACTCTCTCAATTATCTGATAGCCCAATCTCAACCTGTCCTGTTTTAAAGTTAGGGTGATGACTTCATATCTAAATTTTTTTTGTGGTAAATTTATATGCATGTTGATTCTACCATTATGCATGTAGCTATAATGTTATTTCCATTTTTTCATATCTTTTTTGCACCTTATAACTTATGATACAAAGGCCTAGGTTTAAGGGCAACAATTTATTATATCAATATAAATATAATCAACCACATTGATGTTGCTGACAGATGGAAGTTCATCAATAAAAATAACTACTTCTGACAATATGAAGTAAGTCTTTATGACATTGTGCCCTAGTCAATTTTTCCTTACCATTTTGTCATTGTACTCCTCAGAGTAGTGAATATGGACCCGGCATTTTTAATGGCATTTTATTTATCAGAATTCTCCTTCATTCCTTTACAATGTGATTTGTAGGCCCTTTGTGTCTATTCTCCATTTTATATGAGTCAGTATTCAAATATGTATAAAGTAAGTAATTTTATTGATCAAAAACAAACAAGATCTGAGAAAAGAGAAATATCAAACATCTGAAATACTTGTCAACTCGCCTAAACTACTTGTGTTCTCAAGACAGGAAAAAAAAAGCTATTGATTAAAGTGATGGGAAATTTCACACTAATATGCTCACAGTATGATGTGAATAAATCAGAAATGTCATCATTTTCCTTTTATGAATAGTGCTAGTTTTGTTAACATAGATGATCTATACATAGAAAATATGGAAATGAAATCTTTATATTTGCTTTTGAATGCAGGAAAAAACCAATAATTTCACTTGTTTTCAACACAACTAAAGGAAAGAAAGTTTCTACCTTTCAGTAAGAAGCTGACCATATTAGCTAACCATAATTGAGTTCAAAATTTATTAATAGAAGTTAATAACACAGTTTTCCAGTAAGTTAGTCTATTGTTCTAAAAATAGTCTTCATTTACTCTCCTTGACTTTGCTAAGTTTCCTGAACTCTGGAGAATTCTAATCATCCCATATGCCTATGAGTACTGATTTTCACAGGGATTGTGAAATAATATATGTGGTTGGCTCAGTTCCAGTCTTTACCATTATTCAGAAAACAATTAAAATAATATGCAATTATTTTTATAATAATAAACTGAGGCTGTATTGATAAGGCTGGTTTTGTAGAGTACAGCATTTAAGTGATTCACCCACCCAATCATGCATGCTCATGTTGCTTATTGGTGCCTTCCCCATCTTGTATGATTCCAATCAGATTCACTCACTTGTCAGAAGATAATGTAAAGGTGCATTCCAAGCTGAGATAACCCTTGAAAGTTAAAATCTGCTGACACCTTGATGTAGGACTTCCTATCCTTCAGAATTGTGAGAAATAAATATCTAATGTTTGTAAGTGACCCAGAATATGGTATTCTGTTATAGGAACCCAAATGAACTAAGGCACCAACAATTCTGATAAGTGGGAAACTTATGAAATAGATAATAACAAAAGAAAAGGATCCAAAGCAAGATAGAACCATAATAAACACCTCAGGTTTTCTACCTAAGTGGGTAGATTTTAAGTGGGAAGGATTTTATCTCACAAAATAATATCTAGAGGAATAGGAATAGGAAAGGAATATAAGAGGAACATTTTTGTTTCTGAACAGCTTTTCACACCAAAACTGCAAGGTTCAGCATAGTATAATAGGAATAATGGCAACTTTACATAGTATATCACTAATATTGAGATGCAAACTAGTTTCTTTAAAGAAATTGTAAGAATTGATTTAACTAATCATATGGATCACCTTGAAATAAATTTTCAAATCACTGCTTAAATGAAATGCTGGTTATAGTTAGTAAATAAACTATTTTAACACCATAAATGCTGTTTTATAAGGCAGATTATAGCCAACATTTCTATATATTAGCCAAGAAAATAATTAGTTTAAATATAGAGTTGGTGATGGACAGGGAGGCCTGGCATGTTGCAATTCACGGGGTCACAAAGAGTCAGACAAGACTGAGTGACTGAACTGAACTGAACTGATAGATATTTCAGCTCTTAGATAATTGTAACATTCTGAAGGAGATCAGCCCTGGGATTTCTTTGGAAGGAATGATGCTAAAGCTGAAACTCCAGTACTTTGGCCACCTCATGCGAAGAGTTGACTCATTGGAAAAGACTCTGATGCTGGGAGGGATTGAGGGCAGGAGGAGAAGGGGACGACCGAGGATGAGATGGCTGGATGGCATCACGGACTCGATGGACGTGAGTCTGAGTGAATTCCGGGAGATGGTGATGAACAGGGAGGCCTGGCGTGCTGCGATTCATGGGGTCACAAAGAGTCGGACACGACTGAGTGACTGAACTGAACTGAACTGAACTGAACAGGTAGTTGGAATGGGTAAAAACTATTTTGGCCTTCTCATGTGCACAAAGAGCCTAAGGGGAATACTTTATGATTAATCGCTAGCACACTAAACTAAACGGGCATGCAAAAAAATGTCAGGAATACATATGTCCCAAAGTGAATAAATCAAAAAAACCACCTGAAAGCATGAGCAAAGCTTTATCTGAAGCATGAGCAAATGCCAGAAGCAACAAGTTGTGTACTTGACACTCAGTTCATTTACCTTCATGATGATTAACAGGTGAATAAATATTAACTGGCATAAGAACATACTGAATTGCATACCGTCTCAAAACTATAATCCTGTCTTGAATTCTGTCTTTGGGAGAGCACCAAGAAACATGTTGAGAAAAGACCTGAGCACCAGTTTTCAAATTAATAAATATTTAACAAGCTGCTATTATGTGTAAATTGCTCAGTCCTGTCTGACTCTTTGCAACCCCATGGACTGTAGTCCATGGAATTCTCTAGGCCAGAATACTGGAGTGGGTAGCCTTTCCCTTCTCCAGGGGTTCTTCCCAACCCAGGGATTGAACCCATGTCACCTGCATAGCAGGCAGATTCTTTACCGCTGAGCCTTTCTCTGTTGGCTCAGAGGTTAAAGCGCCTGCCTGTAATGCGGGAGACCTGGGTTCGATCTCTGGGTTGGGAAGAATCCCTGGAGAAGGGAAAGGCTACCCACTCCAGTATTCTGGCCTGGAGAATCCCATGGATGGAGGAGCCTGGTGGGCTACAGTCCACGGGGTGGCAAAGAGTCGGACATGACTGAGCGATTTCACTCACTCATTATGTGTAAGGGACAATATTCTGGCACCACAGGGTATACAAAGCGAATATATACAATCTTTTTCTCAATGAATTTATAATCAATAAGGGTAATAAGACAATGTGTAAAATACAAGTACTAGTAGGATCCATAGGAAAGAAAGATCTTATTCTTTGGGAAGATATGAAAAGTCTTTTGGAACAGATATGAAAAATATTTGGGGACAAGGTGGTAATAAAAGAACACTTCTGAATGGGCAGAAAGGTGGGGAGCCAGTCAAGTAAGGCAATGACAATGCAGGACCCAAGAATGGGTACAGTATCAAAAGTGGGAATGTATTTCAGAGGGCTGTCTGTGTCAGTGAGACATTCCTAGGCTTAAATTGTAAGTGATGCAAAGCTATTGGAGGCACTGATCAGGAAAATGATTGCTCAACCTATAGTTCTGAAAGATCAACTTAGGTCAAGAAACTTTGCATGTACTCACTTTCTTTCTGCAATAAGAATAATGGCTTTAATGATTAGAGAACTACACTTCGATTATATACAAACTTTGTTCCTTTACCAAACATGCAAGCCTTTCTTATAGAAGACCACTGATCCCATCCCTTTAATGATTCATTGATCTTACTTGTACCATCACTAATTCCGTTCTGCCTTCCCTGAGCTGTACAGTTTGCCTTAAAGGAATCATGGGAATAAGAAGATTTTTGTAGAAGTGTTGTGAAAGTATTGAAAAGCAAATTGTGTATTTTTATGCCATCACAGATTAGCTGTTGTGAAGACCTGGTTGGGGTTGAGGGGAAAGTGGAGGAAACAAGCAGAAGATGGGGTATCCTGGAGTGGATAGCATAGTCCTGAGCTCTTTGCAAAAAAGAAAGGAGATAATGAATGGTTTTCCCTGGTGGTCCAGTGGTTAAGAATCTGGTGTACAACACAGCGGGTAAGGGTTTGATCCCTGGTTGGGGAACTAAGATTGAATATTGCCGCGGGACAATTAAACCCATGTGCCGCTGCTACTGAGCCCATGCGGCACAACTAGAGGGTTCTTCTGCAGCAACAGAAGATTCTACATGTTGCAATGAGGATCCTGTGTGCCGCAAATAAGACCTGATACAGAAATAAACAATTTTTTAAAGAAAGATGAATAGAAGAAACTGTGGAATGTGTCCTGTCCCGTCTTGAAATGGGGCTTCCCTGGTGGCTCAGTGGTAAAGAATCTGCCTGCAATTCAGGAGACCCAGGTTCGAGCCCTGGCTTGGGAAGATCCCCTGGAGAAGGAAATGGCAACCCACTCCAGTATTCTTGCCTGGAGAACTCCAGGGACAGAGAAGCCTAGAGGGCTACAGTCCATGGGATTGCAAACAGTCAGACACAACTAAGCGGCTAATACTTTCACTTTCACATCTTGAAATAGGGCTTCCTAGATGGTGCTAGAGGTAAAGAAAGAATCTGAATCTGCTTGCAATGCAGGAGAAACGGGTTCAATCCCTGGGTCAGGAAGATCCCCTGGAGAGGAGAATGGCAACTCACTCCAGTATTACCTGGAGAATTCCATGGATAAAAAGGCCTGGCGGGCTACAGTCCATAGGATTGCAAAGAGTCAAACACAACTGAGCAACTAACACTTTCACTTTCAACACTTCCTGAAATGCTAAGTCACCCTTCACTGGATTCTGGTATTTCAACTTCTTAATGATTATAGGAAAAAGTATTCTGATCATAATGATAATTCTCAAGTTAGGGAGTCTTTATGCCTTAGCAGGTGGCATCTTGCTGTTGGATTCAGTCTCTGGGCTCTTTAATCAGCAGCAGATAGAACAGGCAGGTAAGTAAGAAGCAGCTTCTACAGACTTGTATCAATATAAAGGCTGGGTTGAATAAATAGGGTGGGCAGACAACCAACTCCGATGATTCCTTTAACCTTCTTTGATGAAAGGAAAGACTTGACATAGAATTGGACATTTTCTTAACTCTAGAAGTGAGAAAAACATGTCATAACTGAACAGCATCAGTTTGGGTATCATAGTAGTTGTGGGTTGCAAACTTGTTAAAGAGTAATATCAGCAGGAGGAATTGATTCATTCATCCTATTTTGTTTCCTGAAATGATTTAAATTGTGTGGGAAAGATTATATATCAAAAGTAGGACACCAAATCTACTTTTCTCTAACGTAATAATTTGCAGCCTACAGTTTTGTCAGCATGATCTGAGTGTTGTTTAAAGCTGATGATAAAGTCATTACATTATTTAAAACTATTTATATATTCTCTTTCATGGGTCTTAGGAAAAATACATTGGCATTAAAAAGTGTAAGTAAATTATCTCAAGTCATCCTAAAGCTCATTGGTGAGCTCAGGAAAATATGTGTATTACATGTGTGCATGCTAAGTTGCTTCAGTTGTATACAACTCTTGGTAACTCTATGGACTGTGGCCCACCAGGCTCCTCTGCCAATGGGATTCTCCAGGCAAGAATAGGGAGTGGGTTGTCATGCCCTCCTCCAGGGGATCGTCCCAATCCAGGGATTGAACCCGTGTCTCTTGTGTCTCCCGTGTTGGCAGGCAGGTTTTTTTTTTTTTTTTTTTTTTCCACTGGGAAGCCCACGTACATGTACCAATGCGTGTTACATTTTGTAGATTACAAATGGAAAGATTTTCCTGTACTGACTTTAACTGGACCCCATTGTGGTTAAGATTTCAACCACTGTCACATCAACCTTAGGACGAGTAAACATTACAGTGAATGAAGGAAAAGGTTTTGGCTGGAGGGATTCCTGAACTCCACACTGATTTGGCGGTCAAGAGGGCATTATGGCTCTGAATTTTGATGAGGAACTGCTGCTGCTGCCAAGCCACCCTTTAATCAGCTTATGCTAATATTTCTTCAAGATTCCTTGGTATTTTAAAGTTCCGAAAGAACTCATGCTAAACCATTATAGTCAGAATAAATGCCACACTAACCATCAAAAGTAACGAGACTGAAATCATTAGAGGGAAACAGGTGACCCTGGTTCATATGCTTGATAGGCAATATTATTGACTGCAATTTCTCCTGAAGGCCAAAAAAATATGCAAGTACTGGTTTATTGGTTATTCATTGAGAGTGA
Source organism: Cephalophus harveyi (assembly GCA_006410635.1). Classification (NCBI taxonomy): domain Eukaryota; kingdom Metazoa; phylum Chordata; class Mammalia; order Artiodactyla; family Bovidae; genus Cephalophus; species Cephalophus harveyi. The sequence goes on from SJYT01029515.1 coordinate 178,605, forward strand.
GTACCTGAAGGAGAAGGCTGTCCTTTCACAACGCCATTCTTAGTCTTTTCTTCCGAGTTCATTACTTCCTTATAGATAAGTTCTGTAACAAAGTTATCAGTGTTATGAAAATCAGTTTTCTCCTCAACCCAAAGAAAAAGTCATTAATAACAAATAATAACATTTTGATGGGATTGAGTCAATTACAAATCAAGTGGAATTTTTTACTCTTCTATTTTTATGTGCTCAGTCGTGTCTAACTCCTTGCAACCCCATGAACTGTAGCCTGCCAGGTCCTCTGTCCATGGAATTTTCCAGGCAAGAGTACTGAAGTGGATTGCCATTTCCTCCTCTAAGGAATCTTTCCAACCCAGGAATTGAACCCGAGTCCCCTGCATTGGCAAGTGGATTCCTTACCACTGAGCCACCTGGGAAGCCCCCTTTTCTTGCAAAAGCACAGAGCCTGGCAAACGTAGGTGTTCAACAGTGCATTTGACCAAATCAATGTATGTAGAATACACATTACTTGTTTTCTGAATTCTGTGGGGAATTTCTGATGCATTCTGACTTTATCTCTTATGGATTTTAATGCCTCAGTTTGAACATCCATTTCTCTTTTATGTTCTCTCCCTAAGAGATGCACATATTCTCGTGACTTGAAATTATTACTTTCTATCTATTTCCAACTCTTACTTCATCTTTTTTTCCAGACTCAAATTTTGGATTTGTAAAACTAAACTTGCCTAAAATCCAACATTAAAAAAAAATTATTACCCTTATTTCCAAACTGGCATCCATTTCTGGCTTTTTCATTGCTAGAGATAAAAATGTGTATATATTCATTTCTTTTTACTTTATCCCTTTTAGCTAAAAATTACTCAGTGCAATTCATTCCTGCTTTGCAATGGCTTACAATTAACACAATCACCATCATTTATAGGTATTCCTCCAGTTTTCAGAATTGAGTCTATCCTCCTTGAGTGATATTTACACCCTATCACTTACCTAGTCAAGAAACTTTGAGTGCGCTCTGGTCCTTATTTAGATCAAGTCTTTTTCTGTCTATCATTCTCATCATTTTTTAAAATTTGATCTACTGTTTATATGAGCTTATTTTTCCATACTCTCCAATTTGATCTCTTGAACAGTGGATTCTCCTTACTATCTTTATAGCACATTTTGCTCATTCTTACCCTTTGGTTTCCTCTTATATTTTCATTCTAGTATTTTCCTCTATTTTTTTATTTTCCCAACTTAGAATTACTAATTCTTTCAAGGTAGCTCAAACATTTCTTTCCTTCTGAGGCACCCTTTCTCTTCCTCCTCATTTTGAGCTAATCATTTGTTATAAACTGCATTTGGTTTTTTCATATTTATTCTACTCTGTGGTTATTTATATTAGTTTAGCAATTCTTCTCTGCTCTGTTTCATCCTGAGTATGATCTTGACCATACAGTATGTGTTTGGAAAAGTTTTGTTGAAAAAAAAAAAAGGTAATTAATATATTCACTCACTGTTTTCTTACTTTAAATGAGAAATAAGCTGCTTGAATGCATACATTTTCATTTAAACTCTCAAGTCCTATAAATTGAGTGAGTGAATTCACATATACATTCTCTTATTTTATAATGCCTAAAACCACCTCAGGCATAACATTATCCATTTAATGTGATAATTTTATGTACAAACTTAGAATGTTTAATTCTGAAATTTTGAATTAAAGCTTGACTTTCACCGTGACAAATATTTTGACAATCAGTACTATTTTTTAAAATGTGTCAGTAATTAATTCCTTTCATTCTTGAGTAAATGTAATATTGCTATTAGTATGAAAAGACAGATGAAGTTTAGGACTTTTGAAAATGGTCTAAGAGGATGGCCCTTAGAAAACCATCTGTTACTAAAGCATTTTAAAAGGAAAAAACTTAAAAATATTTTCTGAGTTTAAATAAAAGAAAAAGTACACTTAATTAAGCAGTAGAATCACCTTTCCATTCTTCAATGGTGTGTTCTCTCTCATCCAGCTGTTTATCATATATCTGAGGTGGGGGCTGCGGGGAGAAAAAAAACAGACAATAAGCTTTCTATAATAGCCTAAAAATAAACTCTTACAGTGAAGGAGAATACCTTGCTATTCACTGATTTTAGGGATGATCAGAATCTCATATAAATTGTGGAGTAATTACAGTGGTGAAGAAGTTTAAATTGCCCCAACAAACTTACGAAGGATTCATTTATATGCCAATACTTGCTGCTAACAAATAAGGCAGCAGAATCCAAAACCCGAGAGCTCACTTTCCAAAATCTGATTCAGAACTTAAGTGTTACCAATTAATGTTCAGTTTGGATATGGCAACCTGCTCCAGTTATCTTCCCGGGATAATCCCCTTTACAGAGGAGCCTCATGGGGTCGCAAAGAGCTGGAAACAACGGAGCAGGCATGCACTCACTCTCTTTAGAAAGCAAACAAGACACTTGATAACAAGGACCCAGAAGTTGCATTTTGTCCATTCACTAGCCCTGTAACAGAGCCCTGCTAAAATTATCCCAGACTGATACAATTCTGTTCCATTTTTAGACTCTTGTGAAGAAGAGTCTTCAATGCCTTTCAACAGACCTTAGTACTAGCCTCCATCATAAAGGAATATTTAGACCTAATCAATTTTTTTTTTTTGAAGCATCATAAGACATTTTAGACATAGCTGTGTGCCCTATATTTAAATGGTTTAAGATATTTCCTCCCCTCAGAAGCAACTGTCAGTTCCCTAGAGGGGTTCAAGTTTCACTCACCTTGGACCCCTGAGTGGCCTGAGTTGACCTGCTCAAGGAAAAGGATATGACGGAACTTTTAGCCTAACATATGCATTCCTCTTGCTCTGAGGAATTTGGATATGGAAAAGGAGAAATTTTCACAAATTGAGGTGCCTTTTAGGAAGGAGATCTCAGACAGATTCCTTAACCTCCTCCTCCCAAATCTTGGACCTAGGGGATTCTGTCATGGTGACATGGTAGCTCCAATTCAGCTCAAGGAAGAGGGAAAGAAAAAAAAAAAAATCTCTTGGAGAAAGAAAGAGGTGAGAGAGAAGGAGGTATATTGGCCAGCAATGGCTTCAGTGAAAATAAAAAGAGCCACAAACGTCTGGTGTCGTGAGACAGGGGCCCCAGAATTCATGCTGTCCAAAGCTCCAAAAGCAGCAATTTTTTATAAGAAACTAACAGTTGCTCAATAAAGTGACTCAGGTCTATTAGGATGAGTGTGCACACTCAGTCACTCAGTCGCTCAGTTGTATCTGTTTGGGACCCCATGGACTGTAGCCCACTAGGCTCCTCTGTTCATGGAATTTTCCAGGTAAGAATACTGGAATGGGTTGCCATTTCCTACTTGAGGGGATCCGCTCCACCCAGGGTTTGAACGCACATCTCCTGCGTCTCCCGCATCGGCAGGCAGATTCTTCACTGCTGAGCCACCTGTGAAGCCTGTTCATTTTGAGGACCGCCTCCCTCACAATGGCCATCACAGGAAGACTTTGGACAAGATCTTCCGAGAAAGCTTCTGGCTTCCGTGGGAAGGTCTCTGACCTGTGGGCAGCACCCTAGTATCACATGGTTCTTCTTTACTGTGTGCAGATCCCTGGCAGCCTGCATCATAACAGACAGGAACACTCCCCTAGACACAGTATGCTGGGCCAGTGTCACATATCACAGAAGGAGCTGGATATGAAAACGAAAGACTTTGACCAGTTGTCATGGGGCAGCTTAATACTATATGGAATTACTGAGAAACAACTACTGATGAGGTCAGACATTCCTTCAAAATCTACAATTGCCACTGGGACAGAAGGTTTTAAACCAGCTACTGTGATTCCTTGGTGGTTCACACAGTAAAGAATCCTCCTGCAATGTGAGAGACCTGGGTGTGATCCCTGGGTTGGGAAGATCCTCAGGAGGAGGGCATGGCAACTCACTCCAGTATTCTTGCCTGGAGAATTCCGATGGACAGAGAACACTGATGAGCTACAGTCTGTGGGGTCGCAAAGAGTCGGACACCACCAAGCGACTAAGCACGCGTGCACCAGTTATAGAAATATGATGATTTAATGAGCGCATGAGTAAAATAAGGTCATTTTTTATAATTTGTGAAAATGTCATCTAAGTAAGCTAATGCAAAGTCAAACTCTGGTTATGGAAAGATACTTTTCCCAAGTGGCAGGTTTTCTGCTTTGCCTCTTACTGAGCTTATATAAAGCCATGGTGAGATCTTCTCTAAGTGAGCCCTGTCCAGGCCCCCCAGCAGGGAGGCACACAAGCTCTCAGAGCCCCCACTCCCCCTCGACCTGTATTCCCGAGCTCTGTGCACTGTTGGTGCCTCTTCTAACAATAGACTCAGCTCAGGATCCTTTGTGGCTGACTTCTCCAAGCAGTGGATTTTTCAAGTTTCAAAACGGAACATGGCTTAAGAGTGTTATTTCCTGCCAAAGCTCAGGAATGCCATATTCTCTTTGCAACTAAACTGTTTGAGAGAGGTTTTCCTTGGAGCTTCAGCAGACCGCTGTTGCTGATATAGAAAGCACAAAGTATTACACTCTAGTTACAAACTACAAAGAAAGAAAGCAGAGTACTGAGTCCAAGATGTTACCTTTCAACAAATCAAAAGAACCGCTTTCAACACACCTGCATTAGAGCTATGGTTGAAAGAGCAACATGTTTGCTTGTTTGTCTGTCTTAAAAGAGGGGATTCGATCACCTGCGATGGAAGGGTACTTCACATAAAGATGTTTCTACATAGCAATATAAAATAGTAATGACCAATAATCCAAAAAGAGTAATGTCATATTCCAGCATACATATGCATGTGCTCAGACAGCTATCGTCAGCATGCAGTGGTCCATACACCCCCTGCCTTTCCCTGTTAGATGAAGCTAGGGGTCTATTGCTCTATTGTTCCCTTTCCCCACCTTACTAAACAGGAAGGATTCTCTCTTCCCAGGTAACATTCTAAATAAAAAGGAAATGAGGAGTGGGTATCATGAGAAGTGCCCCAGAGTGTATTTTAAGAAAGTTTAGTAGGTTTGAACAAATTGAGATGTGAGAAAATTAAGGATGAGAAGAAATTAAGAATAATCTATGGAGAGTTATTAGGGCTTATATCTTGCATGCTTTTGCATATTCTTCAAGAGACTGATGATTTCTTTCCTCTTGAAGATTTGAACTCTGCTTACCTATTTTAAATTCTTTTAGGAATTCATATAGCTTGCATATCATAAGTTAATATGGATTAGATGTGATTTATATTAATGTCACCATGTATATAGGAACAAATGGTTTCAGTTAAATTAGATAAAGCCATGGCCAAAAACAAGTAACTATGAGTTAGTAGATATTGGGATTGACTTACTCATTTATTAAATTCATTCATTCAATAAAGGTTTGGGGCACCCAGTATATGTATGCTAGGCTATATTAGAAATTGATATTTTGAAAGTGAATAATGTGACTGCTGACCTCAAGGAACTCAGAATTTAGCAGGGTAAGATTTATGCAAAACAGGTAATTAACATACAACATGAAAAATAAAAGAAATACGTAGGTGGTATATTGGAGCAGTGAAGAAACCCTAAGCGAAACCTTCTCTTCTTGGAGTAGATGACACTTTTACTAGTTCAGTGACTGAAAAAATATCTTGGACATTGACAAGGTAAAGTGAGGAAAAGAAAAAGATGACTCTAGGCCACAGAATCTAGAAAACAGATCAATGATGGTGGTGAGGATGGTGGTGGTGGTGGTGTGTGTGTGTTTCTCTGCTCAGCTGCACACACACAGCAAGAGAACCAGAGGCATCTGTGGTCATAAACTATAACTTATGTGGTCAGAAGGGACAAGAGGGCCATGCCTAGAGAAACAGATGGGTCAGAGAAAGGCTGGATCAAGAATGGTTTCAATTACCGTGACTGAAATGAAGATGTTTTTCTAATAGGGGAGAACCCACCAAAGAATGAAAGAGAACAGCATGGCCAAATCCATTGCCAGAGTCAAGAAAGACACAACTGGAATCACACAGAAGAGTCAGGGAGCTGCTGCACCATCTGGAAAAAACACTAAAAGGTCTGGCTGGGGTGGAGAAGGTAAAAATAGATAGAAAACACGGATTCAAGAATCCTTCATTCTTGGAGTGGGATGGGGAGGGAGATGGGAGGGAGGTTCAAAAGGGAGGAGATATATGTATACCTATGGCTGATTCATGTTGAGGTTTGACAGTAAACAACAAAATTCTGTAAATCAAATTAAAAAAGAATCCTTGACAAATATTAATAAATCAAATTGCTAGAATTTTGTTTTTGATGGAATGTATGTGATGGGAAAGAATGACTCCCAGATTTCTAAGCACAGTAGCTAGACAATGGCAATATTGGTGGAGTCAACTGAAAATATAGAGAGTAAAAAATGGAAAATGAGATTGATGGAGAAATAAGCCTTAGTGTTATGTGGGCAGAGATGGTTATTTGATAATCAAACATATAATATGATGTTCACAGAAATGCCATTGGCTAGAGAGTGAAGAGTGAAGAGTGAAGTTGCTCAGTCGTGTCCAACTCTTTGCGATCCCGTGGACTGTAGCCCACCAGACTCCTCTGTCCATGGGATTCTCCAGGCAAGAACACTGGAGTGGGTTGCCATTTCCTTCTCCAGGGGATCTTCCCGACCCAGGGATCGAACCCAGGTCTCCCACATTGCAGGCAGATGCTCTAACCTCTGAGCCACCAGGGAAGCCCCATTGGTTAGAGACATATTTATTTGAGACTATCAGCAAGAGGAGTTTGCTGAAGTCAAGGCAGGGAGAAAGAGTAAAGGGCCAAAATGGGCCCCTGTCAGACACCAAAATTTAGTTTGGCCAGAAGAAGATGAGTTAAAGAAGGAGGGGGAGGGGGACAAGACGAGGGGAAAGGAACATTTACAGGAACACTTGGAGAATGAGAATATTGCTATAGAGGTGAAGCGACCAGAGAGTTTCAAAAAAAAAGAAGTAATTGGAAGTTTCTTATAAATAAAGATTTTGGCTTTGAAAACACCAGAAAGGCATGATAGAAAGCATGCCTCTGAAACCCGTCAAGGTTTCCAAACTTCAAAATTGCCATCATGCTCAGAAAGATCCAGATAGATTCTTGGTGGGGAACATTAATACGAGCTAGCACCTAAAAGACAGGAACAATATAGAAGAAATACCTTCAATGCTAACATGGATATGGTATATGAATAAGACAAAAAGGAACTGCAGAATAGATTGTGACGTTGTGACACTAAAGAAAAAAGTTGCAATGCTCTTAGATCTGCTCCCCGAACTATCTTTGTATGTGCTAAGTTACTTCAGTCATGTCCAACTCTTTGCAAACCCATGGACTGTAGCCTGCCAATGGATTGCCATGCCCTTCTCCAGGGGATCTTCCCGACCCAGGGATCGAACCTGTGACTCTTATGTCTCCTACATTGGCAAGTGGGTTCTTTTCCAATAGTGCCACCTGGGGAGCAGGGCTTCATAAATGAATATCACTCTTCCATATCTAATTCTATCTCTTCTATATTTAAATAAGGGAAGTCATATTTCTTTTTCTGAGAAGATACTGTACTGCTAAGTCACTTCAGTCGTGTCCAACTCTGTGCGACCCCAGAGACGGCAGCCCACCAGGCTCCCCTGTCCCTGGGATTCTCCAGGCAAGAACGCTGGAGTGGGTTGCCATTTCCTTCTCCAATGCATGCAAGTGAAAAGGGAAAGTGAAGTCGCTCAGTCGTGTCTGACTCTTAGCCACCCCATGGACTGCAGCCTACCAGGCTCCTCTGTCCATGGGATTTGCCAGGCAAGAGTACTGGAGTGGGGTGCCATTGCCGTCTCTGAAGATACCGTACACTAGGCTTTTATATACAGTGTAATAATCCTCAAATCAGGAAACTAGGATTCAAAAAAGTTTTTTAAAAATATCTTGAAGTTACAAAGTTAATTAATTATAAACTTCTGATTAAAAGTTTAAGAATATTAAGAATGATTCAGAGCAAATAGTAATTGAGATGAAACTAAAATAAGGAATAATGAAACAATATCTATACAATATTTAAATTAAGATTTTTATAAAACAGGAAATAGAAACATAAGTATAGAGGGTTTTTGTATGAAGCATACATAGGATTGTACTTCTCGACTTGCCCAGCACACTCACCTGCTTGCTGTCCTCGCAGTTATTAAGAGCCCTCAGCTCCTTCACTCTCATAAGTGCTTGGAGGACAATTATGTGAGCAGCCTACTTGGCAATGCTGAAATATGCCTATTAGGGATGTCAGGGATACTGCAGTTGGGAAGGTGGAGAAAATAACTGAACTGCAACGTTTTTCTACCACTGGAGTCTCAACACTTGCAGCTGTACCCTTTCCTGCTCAAGGACAACAAGTCAGCATCTTCTTCCATTTTCTGCATTTTGGGGAATGTGAAACTCAGATATTAGTACTGCCAGACAGTACATAAGAGAGTACATTTCTACATAATAAGAATGAAATTAAGGAATATGGATTTGGGGGGCAATCTCTTGAGTTCTTATGGCTGGGCATGATTTCTTGCTGAGGAGATCTTTATAATCAGCATCTATTTAAATTCCTAGTTGATTCTCCTAAGGTACAAGTTGCTCTCTCTTGCAACTTCATTTTTTTAATTGGAGTATAATTGCTTTATAATGTTGTCTTGGTTTCTGCTATACAACAGTGTGAATCAGCTATCAGTTCAGTTCAGTCACTCGGTCGTGTCCGACTCCTTGCAACCCCATGGACTGTAGCACACCAGGCCTCCCTGTCCATCACCAACTCCCAGAGCTTGTTCAAACTCATGTCCATTGAGTCGATGATGCCATCCAACCATCTCATCCTCTGTCATCCCCTTCTCCTCCTGTCTTCCACCCTTCCCAGCATCAGGGTCTTTTTCCAATGAGTCATTTCTTTCCATCATGTGGCCAAAGTATTGGAGTTTCAGCTTCAGCATCAGTCCTTCCAATGAATAATAGAGGCTGATTTCCTTTAGAATGGACTGGTTGGATCTCCTTGCTGTCCAAGGGACTCTCAAGAGTCTTCTCAACACCACAGTTCAAAAGAATCAGCGATAAGTATACATATATGCCCTCCCTCTTGAATCTCCCTCCCCCACACCCCCCACTCCCACCCATCATCTCAGAGCACCGAGCCGAGCTCCCTGTGCTACACAGCAGCTTCCTGCTAGCTACATATGTTACACATGGCAGTGCACATATGTCAGTCTTACTCTCGCAACTCCTCTCACACCTCACCTCCCCTTCTGTGTCCACAGGTCCATTTTCTACATCTGTGTCTCTATTCTTGGCATGCAAACAGAGTCATCTGTACATCTATACCATCTTTTAGATTCTATATGCTGCTGCTGCTGTTTAGTGGCTAAATCATGCCTGATTCTTTGTAGCCCCATGAACTCTAGCCTGTCAGGCTCCTCTGTCTGTGGGATTTCCCAGGCAAGAATACTGGAGTGGGTTGCCATTTCCTTCTCTAGGGTATCTTCCTGACCCAGGGATCAGGGGGATTCTTTACCACTTGCTACCTGGGAAGCCCTCAGATCCCATATATATGTGCTAACATACAATATTTGTTTTCCTTTTTCTGACTTACTTCACTCTGTGTGACAGACTCAAGGTTTTATATCGTATGTTTAAGTAATAGTTCTTAACTGAGTAGGGCTTCCCTGATAGTTCAGTTGGTAAAGAATCTGCCTGCAATGCAAGAGACCTGGGTTTGATTCCTGGGTTGGGAAGATCCTCTGGAGAAGGGAAAGGGTACCCACTCCAGTATACTGGCCTAGAGAATTTCATGGACAGTCCATGTGGTCCCTAAGAGTCAGATATGAATGAGCGACTTTCATTTTTCTTAACTGAGTAAAATGTATGAATTCTTCTTTCCTTAATCTTCAACATAATTTTGTTATCAACAGCATCGTAGAAGTCTAGTGATGGAAGAGGGTTGAGAGATTATCTAGTGCCACCTTCATTTAATTTGCAAATAAGAATATGAAAACTTGGTGGTCATAAGTGATTTGTCCATAGTCATAGAGTTAACAGAGGATGAGATGATTGGATGGCATCACTGACTCGAGGGACAGGAGTTTGAGCAAGCTCCTGGAGTTGGTGATGGATAGGGAATCCTGGTGTGCTGCAGTCCCTGCTGTTGCAAAGAGTTGGACCCAACTGAGAGACTGAACTGAATTGAATAGAGTTAATTAGTGGCAGAGTTACAAATAAAACGTATTATCTCTTATGAGAAAAAACGGAATGAAGAATTCTTAGGGTTGAAGAAATGTTGAACAGAATAATTCAACAGTCACAAAACATTTTCATTAATGACAAATTTAAGGATGCCTCTCTTATTTCTGTTCCCATTTTCTGTCAGTCTATACATGTAACTGGATCTGGCAGCTACCGCCTGAGTAGTCAATACATCTTCCAAAAGGCTTTTTGTTACAATACCCTGGCCAACATCAGGGTCTCTCCACACATGAATCCCAATATGAAAGAGCTAAATTGTACTAAGTTGTTCTTTGGAGTCATCTTTAAGCCCTGAATTAACATTTTTTCCATATCAGTCATGTTCTGACCATATGACAATCATGAAGATGCTGGTGTTTGCTTTCTGCTTATTTTGTCCTATAATTCAGCACACAGGATGGTTTTGTTCTACCTTTTTTCTCGGTGTGTGTTTGCTCTCTTGTTGAAAATGCCAATGAAAGCTTTAAATAACATTGTCTTTCTATGTATGCTCTTTCTATTAATTCAGTAGCTGGATCAAAGAAACATATTCTGTCCTAGTGAAATATGCTTTGTTTTTTCTTAACCTTTGCAGTCTGAGCACTACCAAGGCATGCATGATTTATGGTAAAGCTTCAACCAAGATAAATGTATTTTAGTACAAAATGAAATCAGAAAAACTGCTAAAAGAAATGTGAAAATTTTGCTTTTAAATTTTCTTGACTCAACACATACAGAGGTAAGTTTTCCAAATGTATTTAAAAATTTTGAGGAATATAACTTCTTAAAATTTTAGCTTCCTGACTGGAAATAAACATTTATATTGAATAATTTTTACACAGCACTAAATGATATGTTTGTTTCTTTGGCTAATGACAGTGTTTGATATGTTCTATGAGCCTTGGGTTCGATTCCTGGGTCAGAAAGATCCTCTGGAGAAGGAAATGGCAACCCACTCCAGTATTCTTTTCTGGAAAGTCCCATAGGCAGAGGAGCCTGGTGGGCTACAGTCCATGGGGTCTCAAAAATCCAGCCACAACTTAGCGACTAAACAAATATTTTCTGAAAACTTTATATTCCCTGGAGGACCAAGAACAGTTCATTATGCACAATGAGATTCAGTGTCCCTCTAACAGTCTTATAAAATTTACCACATTAATAAAAGTATAACAGCACTATGACAACTATAAAAAATGACTGAGGTGAAGTCGCTCAGTCGTGTCCGACTCTTTGCGACCCCGTGGACTGTAACCTACTAGGCTTCTCCGTCCATGGGATTCTCCAGGCAAGAATACTGGAGTGGGTTGCCATTTTCTTCTCCAGGGGATCTTCCCGACCCAGGGATCGAACCCGGGTCTCCCGCATTGGAGGCAGACGCTTTAACCTCTGAGCCACCAGGGAAGGGTCACAGTGTTTCTCTATTTTGTAACTTGACTATGCAATAAATAACGATGTGGTATCCAATCACCAAAAATATAATTGCCTCCAAAAGTAGACAGCCCAGCGGCTCAGCGGTAAGGAATCTACCTGCAATGCAGGAGATGTAGGAGGAAGTGACGTGGGTTCAATCCCTGGGTTGGGAAGATCCCCTGGAGAAGGAAATGGCTACCCACTCCTGTATTCTTGCTGGGAAAAATCCCACGGACAGCGGAGCCTGGTGGGCTACAGTCCACAGGGGTGCAAAGAGTCAGACATGACAGAGCACAGCACTTGACCTTTGAAAAGTAGACAAATGAAGTGAAAGTGTTAGTCACTTGGTCGTGTCCAACTCTTTTCAACCCCATGTACTGTAGCCCACCAGGCTTCTCTGTCCATGGAATTCTCCTGCCAAAAATACTCGAATGGTTAGCCACTCCCTTCTCCTGGGGATCTTCACAACCCAGGGATCTAATCCAGGTCTCCTGCGTTGGAGGCTGATTCTTCACCATCTGAGCCACCAGAAAGCCCAAGTAGACAAATAGCAGCTTGTAATACTTACTGGTTGATTTTTTTTTTAATTGCTTAGACAATTTTGAGGAAGTATGTCTGTGCTCTTAAATAAAATTAAACATTCTAATACTACAGATGAAGTAAATGCCCTTTAAAAGTCTGATGAGTTGAAAGTACTCTACAGGGAGGGAAAAAAGGTTAGTAAAATCTGTCTCTGGAAACCAATCTGATTAATTCTCCTTTTTTAAGTCATCTGGCACTGGGTCCTCAAGGAGGAGCTGAGAAGGGGATTCCTGTGCAGACGATCATTTGAAGATGTGCTCTCAGGGAGCATCCTGTAAGGGAGGGGAGGATGATGAACAGGGACGAATGAGTGACACAACAGTGAGTGACCTTAACAAGAGTTGTGTTGGTGCAGAAGTCAGACTGATACGTGTGAAAGCGTCAAGTGTGAAGTAAGAAATGAAGACTTCTGAGACTGAATAACACTGTTGCAAAGTATTTTTCAGAAGGTGGTAAAAAACTGAGAAACTTTTGACAATTTGGATTTGAAGAGGGAGACGTGTAGAGTGACCCCTAGGGATTTGGTTCAATCACCTGGGTGGAAAGTAATGCCGTGGATTGAAAGGTGTGAAGTCAGGAAGAAAGAGGAATCAGTTTGGGGTGACAGGGGCTATGTCCAGCTCAAAATTCAACATGTGAATTTTGTGTTGCCAGCCTAAATGCCAATCTAAACCTACTGCTAGATTTACACATCTGGAGTTCAGGACAGCCACGTGCAACAATGCATAGATCTGAAAGTCATTCATAGTGATTAAAATTCATGCGATGGGCAAGGAAGCCAAAGATTCCCCTGGAGAAAAGAAGTTAGGGCTATGGGAGAGGACTCCTGGGATCCCCAATTCTAAGGGAAGGGAAAACAACTCAGACAGCAGTGGTGACTAGAGAATAGGAAAGGTGTCATCACAGTGATCAGTGGGGAATGTATCAGGAAGGAGGGTGTTTATAGCCTATTCAAATGTCAAAGATGCACAAGCTGCCAATTTTCTCTGGACTTAGCCCTTAGGAAGTCACTGGTGATCATCAGTTCACTCGCTCAGTCCTGTTCAACTCTTTGCCACCCCATGGCCTGCAGCACGCCAGGCCTCCCTGTCCATCACCAACACCCTGAGCTTGTTTAAACTCATGTCCATTGAGTTGGTGATGCCATTCAACCATCTCATCCATTGTAGTCGCCTTCTCCTGCCTTCAGTCTTTCCCAGCATCAGGGTCTTTTCAAATGAGTCAGTTCCTTGCATCAGGCGGCCAACGTACTGGAGCTTCAGCTTCAGCATCAGTCCTTCCAATGAATATTCAGGACTGATTTCCTTTAGAATTGACTGGTTTGATCTCCTTGCTGTACAAGGGACTCTCAAGAGTCTTCTCCAACACCACAGTTCAAAAGCATCAATATCAAAGTTTGAGACGTGAACTAGAGTAATTGTGAACAAAGTCTAATTTTTTACAGAAACTTGACTATAAATTGGTGGAAGATACTTCTATTGCTAATGGTGTATTTTTAACAAATAATGACTGATTCTTTATTCTTTAAATGAAGGCAGCTAGAACATGTTTATTTGTATTAGTATAATTACCAGAGGGAAGTGAAAGATGGGACACACTCCACGAAAGAAGAAATGCCCGTGCAGAAAAAGACCATACGTGAGAAAGCACCATATCCTGAGCTTTTCTGGACTTTGTGTAACTGACTCTGTCACAGCCTTCTCATTGTCATGCTCGACATCATCCCCATCCTAGTAACATTCACACAGAGTTGATTTTCACATATTACCTCATTTAGTCCAATTAACAGTCCTCCTTATCTAGGTATACAATTAAAGCACAAAGAGATTAAACAGTCTATCGGTAAGGAGCACAGGCAGCATTAAACCCAAGTCTATCTGAATGTAAAATCTGTTTGTTTGGGTTTTTTTTTTTTTTTTTTTGCATTTTCCACTCAACTATAGCTTATCATATGGAGCTTCCCTGGTGGCTCAGACGGTGAAGAACATTTTGTGCTAATTTAACCTGTTGAAATAAAGTTTTCTGTTTAAAAGTTTTCTTAACCAACCAAAGCAAGAGAGAACAACAGGGGAAAAAAGTCAATGCTGTCTCTAGTTGGAGGAACCTTCAAAATACTATTAATTAGCATTACTGATTCAAATTTCTAAGTCCCTGCAACAGAAGGCCTGTATGTGCACTGTATTGTCATACTGCCACCTTGTGGTTGTAAAAAGCAAAAAGCAAACTTTAACTAAAAGCCCGAGTTCACCATTTTTATCAAATTGCTCTCACCCAGGGACTCTCAACTTTGGTTCACGTTGAAATCAACTGGGAACTTTAACAATAATGATTCCTTAATCCCACCCCCAGAGATTTTCATATGATTGGCCTGGAGTGAGATCTCAGCACCAGGATATTTCAAAGCTCCCGGAGTAATTCTAACAGGTAGCCAAGATTAGGACCTCTGTTCTAAATCCTTACACAGTAATCAAGGCAAGTTTTGTTATTTGCCTAAGTGTGCCTCATTTGTATAGATGCAAGAGTCCCTTGGACTGCAAGGATATCCAACCAGTCAATCCTAAAGGAAATCATTCCTGAATATTCACTGGAAGGACTGATGCTGAAGCTGAAGCTCCAATCCTTTGGCCACATGATGCAAAGAACTGACTCATTTGAAAAGACCCTGATGCTGTGAAAGATTGAAGGCAGGAGGAGAAGGGGACAACAGAGGATGAGATGGTTGGATGGCATCATCAATACAATGGACATGAGTTTGAGTAGGCTCCAGGAGTTGGTGATGGACAGGTAAACCTGGCATGCTCCAGTCCATGGAGTCACAAGGATTCGGACACGACTGACTGACTGAACTGAACTGATGTATAAAACAGGTAACTAATAAAAACCTACTGTATAGCACAGGGAACTCTACTCAATGCCCTGTGGTGACCTAAATGAGGACACCCAAAAAAGAGGGAATATATGTATATGCATAAGTGATTCACATTGCTATACAGCAGAAACCAACACAACATAAAGCAACTATACGTCAATAAAATTGTTTTAAATAAAATTTTAAAAATATTTTGCTCATGTCTATTCTCAGGCTGCCATTAGTTCTAACCTATGTTGCTGCTGCTGCTGCTAAGTCGCTTGAGTTGTGTCCGACTCTGTGCAACCCCATAGACGGCAGCCCACCAGGCTCCCCTGTCCCTGGGATTCTCCAGGCAAGAACACTGGAGTGGGTTGCTATTTCCTTCTCCAATGCATGAAAGTGAAAAGTGAAAGGGAAGTCGCTCAGTCGTGTCCGACTCTTTGTGACCCTATGGACTGTAGCCTACCAAGCTCCTCCATCCATGGGATTTTCCAGGCAAGAGTACAGGAGTGGGGTGCCATCGCCTTCTCCGCTAACCTATGTTATTACAGATTTATCCTCCAACCTTCCATTTCCCTTTTCTCTCCTCGAGTCTCACATTGTGTACAGAGGAACTTGGTGGTTCAGTCGCCAAGTCCTATTCGACTCTGTGACCCCATGAACTGCAGCACGCCAGGCTTCCCTGCCCCTCACCATCTCCTGAAATTTGCCCGAGTTCATGTCCATTGAATTGGTGATGCCATCCAACCATCTCATCCTCTGAGAGTGACTTTGCAGAAGTTCAAATCAGATAATGTTACTGTTCTGCTTGCTAGCTTTCTTAAGAATAGTTGATTCACAATGTTACATTAGTTGTAGGTGTACAACATAGTGATTCATAATTTTCATAGATTATGCTCCATTTAAAGTTTTAGAAAATATTGGCCATATTCCCTGGTGGTGTACAATACATCCTTGTAGCTTATTTATTTTATACATAGTAGTTTTGAATGGCTTCCCTTCACCCTTAGGATAGAGCACACACTCCCCCATAATGCTTTTCTTCCTTGTCTGGTCCATGTTTATCAGCCGCGATTGTTTCTCAACCTTCTCCACTGAGTCACCCCCAAAGATCTGCAGTTCTCCCAACCCTCTCTCGACTGAGTTTTTTTTGCCAACCCTTTCTTCTACTTTTCTTTCATTTGGATGACTCCTGGTTTATTTTTCATACATCTATTTAGACATTAATCATCTAAATTTCATGTAAAATCATCCAAAGAGCCTTCCCTAATTCACATTTTGAGTTGAGTTTTTCCAATGTGCTTCAGTAAGCTTAAAATTTGGACTACTGGTCACTTAATGCTTAGTGGTTTTATTTCTCACTAGATTGTGGGGACAAAGTCTGGAGGATAAAGATTGTATCTTCATTCACCAGAGCCAAACATTGTACTCAGCATATAACAGATACAACAAGGCTTCTTTGAGAAGACATTTGAGCAAGAGACTAAATTAAATAATGGAGGGAAGCCATGTGGATTTGTTTTATGATGCAAAAAAAGAAAAAAATCTGCTGTAAGTCTCTTCAGATTTCCCTGGAAGTAAAAAAAAAACAGACAAGGAATGATGCTATTTCTTATCAATAAATACATGCAACGTGTGTAACTGGTGCTACACATCTGGACTACATTTAAGTGTCCCATCACTTGCCCAATCCTTATATTTCACCAAACCATCTAAGTCAGATTCTGTGCCAAATCCCCAAATTTGATGTACATCACATTCTCCACTGCTTCTGCTGCTGCTAAGTCGCTTCAGTCGTGTCCCACTCTCTGCGACCCCATAGACGGCAGCCCACCAGGCTCCCCCATTCCTGGGATTCTCCAGGCAAGAACACTGGAGCAGGTTACCATTTTCTTCTCCAATGCATGAAAGTGAAAAGTGAAAGTGAAGTTGTAATTCCCAGCGACCTCATGGACTGCAGCCTACCAGGCTCCTCCATCCATGGGATTTTCCAGGCAAGAGTACTGGAGTGGGTTGCCATTGCTTTCTCCAACATCACTTCCCTGGTGGCTCAGACGGTAAAGCGTCTGTCTACAATACGGGAGACCCGGGTTCGATCCCTGGGTCGGGAAGATCCCCTGGAGAAGGAAATGGCAACCCACTCCATACTATTGCCTGGAAAATCCCATGGATGGAGGAGCTTGGTAGGCTACAGTCCACAGGGTTGCAAAGAGTCGGACATGACGAAGTGACTTCACTTGTCCAATGTCACATTCTCCACTATCAGACAACAAAAAAATGTCACCATTTTCAGGAAATTTACAGTCATCATGAATCAGGTAACCATTTAGGGTTGGAGAGAGATGGAAGGATCTTGATTCTCCTTTTGCCTCCAACTTCAAATATTGTGCAATAAATTTGGTTAAGATACCTTTGAGAACAAGTTGCTTTATCTGAATCAGCTGAATAATTGGTAATCAATGCTCTCAAAGACTTTTGTGAATTACTAGTCACCTCTTTTATGTTACCTGCAACCGGCATTGAAACCAAAAATTGTCATACTGCCACCTTGTGGTTGTAAAAAGCAAAAAGCAAACTTTAACTAAAAGCCCGAGTTCACCATTTTTATCAAATTGCTCTCACCCAGGGACTCTCAACTTTGGTTCACGTTGAAATCAACTGGGAACTTTAACAATAATGATTCCTTAATCCCACCCCCAGAGATTTTCATATGATTGGCCTGGAGTGAGATCTCAGCACCAGGATATTTCAAAGCTCCCGGAGTAATTCTAACAGGTAGCCAAGATTAGGACCTCTGTTCTAAATCCTTACACAGTAATCAAGGCAAGTTTTGTTATTTGCCTAAGTGTGCCTCATTTGTATAGATGCAAGAGTCCCTTGGACTGCAAGGATATCCAACCAGTCAATCCTAAAGGAAATCATTCCTGAATATTCACTGGAAGGACTGATGCTGAAGCTGAAGCTCCAATCCTTTGGCCACATGATGCAAAGAACTGACTCATTTGAAAAGACCCTGATGCTGTGAAAGATTGAAGGCAGGAGGAGAAGGGGACAACAGAGGATGAGATGGTTGGATGGCATCATCAATACAATGGACATGAGTTTGAGTAGGCTCCAGGAGTTGGTGATGGACAGGTAAACCTGGCATGCTCCAGTCCATGGAGTCACAAGGATTCGGACACGACTGACTGACTGAACTGAACTGATGTATAAAACAGGTAACTAATAAAAACCTACTGTATAGCACAGGGAACTCTACTCAATGCCCTGTGGTGACCTAAATGAGGACACCCAAAAAAGAGGGAATATATGTATATGCATAAGTGATTCACATTGCTATACAGCAGAAACCAACACAACATAAAGCAACTATACGTCAATAAAATTGTTTTAAATAAAATTTTAAAAATATTTTGCTCATGTCTATTCTCAGGCTGCCATTAGTTCTAACCTATGTTGCTGCTGCTGCTGCTAAGTCGCTTGAGTTGTGTCCGACTCTGTGCAACCCCATAGACGGCAGCCCACCAGGCTCCCCTGTCCCTGGGATTCTCCAGGCAAGAACACTGGAGTGGGTTGCTATTTCCTTCTCCAATGCATGAAAGTGAAAAGTGAAAGGGAAGTCGCTCAGTCGTGTCCGACTCTTTGTGACCCTATGGACTGTAGCCTACCAAGCTCCTCCATCCATGGGATTTTCCAGGCAAGAGTACAGGAGTGGGGTGCCATCGCCTTCTCCGCTAACCTATGTTATTACAGATTTATCCTCCAACCTTCCATTTCCCTTTTCTCTCCTCGAGTCTCACATTGTGTACAGAGGAACTTGGTGGTTCAGTCGCCAAGTCCTATTCGACTCTGTGACCCCATGAACTGCAGCACGCCAGGCTTCCCTGCCCCTCACCATCTCCTGAAATTTGCCCGAGTTCATGTCCATTGAATTGGTGATGCCATCCAACCATCTCATCCTCTGAGAGTGACTTTGCAGAAGTTCAAATCAGATAATGTTACTGTTCTGCTTGCTAGCTTTCTTAAGAATAGTTGATTCACAATGTTACATTAGTTGTAGGTGTACAACATAGTGATTCATAATTTTCATAGATTATGCTCCATTTAAAGTTTTAGAAAATATTGGCCATATTCCCTGGTGGTGTACAATACATCCTTGTAGCTTATTTATTTTATACATAGTAGTTTTGAATGGCTTCCCTTCACCCTTAGGATAGAGCACACACTCCCCCATAATGCTTTTCTTCCTTGTCTGGTCCATGTTTATCAGCCGCGATTGTTTCTCAACCTTCTCCACTGAGTCACCCCCAAAGATCTGCAGTTCTCCCAACCCTCTCTCGACTGAGTTTTTTTTGCCAACCCTTTCTTCTACTTTTCTTTCATTTGGATGACTCCTGGTTTATTTTTCATACATCTATTTAGACATTAATCATCTAAATTTCATGTAAAATCATCCAAAGAGCCTTCCCTAATTCACATTTTGAGTTGAGTTTTTCCAATGTGCTTCAGTAAGCTTAAAATTTGGACTACTGGTCACTTAATGCTTAGTGGTTTTATTTCTCACTAGATTGTGGGGACAAAGTCTGGAGGATAAAGATTGTATCTTCATTCACCAGAGCCAAACATTGTACTCAGCATATAACAGATACAACAAGGCTTCTTTGAGAAGACATTTGAGCAAGAGACTAAATTAAATAATGGAGGGAAGCCATGTGGATTTGTTTTATGATGCAAAAAAAGAAAAAAATCTGCTGTAAGTCTCTTCAGATTTCCCTGGAAGTAAAAAAAAAACAGACAAGGAATGATGCTATTTCTTATCAATAAATACATGCAACGTGTGTAACTGGTGCTACACATCTGGACTACATTTAAGTGTCCCATCACTTGCCCAATCCTTATATTTCACCAAACCATCTAAGTCAGATTCTGTGCCAAATCCCCAAATTTGATGTACATCACATTCTCCACTGCTTCTGCTGCTGCTAAGTCGCTTCAGTCGTGTCCCACTCTCTGCGACCCCATAGACGGCAGCCCACCAGGCTCCCCCATTCCTGGGATTCTCCAGGCAAGAACACTGGAGCAGGTTACCATTTTCTTCTCCAATGCATGAAAGTGAAAAGTGAAAGTGAAGTTGTAATTCCCAGCGACCTCATGGACTGCAGCCTACCAGGCTCCTCCATCCATGGGATTTTCCAGGCAAGAGTACTGGAGTGGGTTGCCATTGCTTTCTCCAACATCACTTCCCTGGTGGCTCAGACGGTAAAGCGTCTGTCTACAATACGGGAGACCCGGGTTCGATCCCTGGGTCGGGAAGATCCCCTGGAGAAGGAAATGGCAACCCACTCCATACTATTGCCTGGAAAATCCCATGGATGGAGGAGCTTGGTAGGCTACAGTCCACAGGGTTGCAAAGAGTCGGACATGACGAAGTGACTTCACTTGTCCAATGTCACATTCTCCACTATCAGACAACAAAAAAATGTCACCATTTTCAGGAAATTTACAGTCATCATGAATCAGGTAACCATTTAGGGTTGGAGAGAGATGGAAGGATCTTGATTCTCCTTTTGCCTCCAACTTCAAATATTGTGCAATAAATTTGGTTAAGATACCTTTGAGAACAAGTTGCTTTATCTGAATCAGCTGAATAATTGGTAATCAATGCTCTCAAAGACTTTTGTGAATTACTAGTCACCTCTTTTATGTTACCTGCAACCGGCATTGAAACCAAATTGTCAAACCAACCTATCAACCACTCATTTTGCCTTTGGTGGCAAAGTTGGCTTATGGCCATAAGTGGTCGTAAGTAAGTGAGAAAAACACCAGACAGAAACACTTAGTAGTAAATCAAAAAGTGCTCACAGCGAGCATTAGAGCTGTGGAGTTGGGGAGACAGATCTAAAAATGGACCATTTCAGCATTGTACGTGATATGATGATGGCATGAGGGTTCTAAAGAAAAACAGCATTAACTTAAAATTCTGAGAAGCAACAGCTTTTACTGCAAGGCTTACCACAGGCAAAAGGCCATATTAGCCCCCATCATATGCTATAGGACAAAATTAAGGAGATAGGAAAACATCCTGGGTGAAAAGTCAACACATCAAACATAAAAAGAGTCAGCCTCTTAAGGTCACGTGCCACTTGCACCTCCATTGGACAGATACAAAGCAAAAGCAAAAGGAACAAGGGGATAAAAGCCTTTCAGCACTTCCCTACCAGTAACATGACTCAATAGCAATTCATTCTAGAGACATTTACCAGAGAAAACCACACTCCTCTAGCTAGCCCAAGTGAGTAGAGTAGCCCCAGTAGGAATCCACAATGAATAAAGAAAACATAGTTAGAAACTCTATTAAGGAAAACTGATGTGCCTATTCTTTACTGCCATTAAAAGAATGCTATTGTATTTTAGCATAAAAATTCATCTTTTTCCTATTACAAAACAGTTTTATTAAAGTATACATTTTTTCAAACTACAAGTTTCTGCTTTTCTGTCTTTCCTAGTAGTGATCTCTCTGAAAAATCTTGGTGGTGGTGATTTAGTCACTAAGTCGTCCAATTCTTGCAACCCCATGGACTGTGAACCTACCAGGCTCTTCTGTCCATGGGATTTTCCAGGCAAGAATACTAGAGTGGGCTGCCATTGCCTTCTCCAGGGGATCTTCCCAACCCAGGACTTGAGCCAGTGTCTCCTGCATGCAGGCAGATTCTTTACTGACTGAGCTACAAGGGGAGCCCAAGAACATGACATAAAGATTTGGGATTAGTGAACATTTTCAATCATGTATAAAGAGTTCTGCTAATCTAGTAATTACTATTTCTTCTACCTAGCTTGGGTTTCCCTGGTGGCTCACTGGTACAGAATCTGCCTGCAATGCAGGAGATGCAGCTTTGATCCCTGGATAGGGAAGATCCCCTGGAGAAGGAAATGGCAACCCACTCCCGTATTCTTGTCTGGAGAATTCTGTGAACAGAGGAGCTTGGCGGTCTACAGTCCTGTGGTCACAAAGAGTCAGACATGGCTGAGCAACTAACACACACATACACGACTCACCTAGATTCAATACACTTGGCACATTATATAAGTAAATGTTCATGTACCATTTTATAAACACAAGATGATTATCAGGAAAAAAGTAGCAAATATTGTAACTTCATTTCTATTCTAAATTTCATCGATACAAATATTATTAAAGAATTTCCTTTATGAAGAATAATATATGTTTTCAAAGAAAATCATGACATAGTGCAACAACCACTGGTTTAGAACCAAAGTTTTTAGCTGTGGACTATGTAAAAGTCATTTCTAAATTTTGTCAAATGGAAATAATGGTATCCAGAAATAGTGGTAGGGGTTCTTTTGCCAGGGGTAACAGGAATATAGATGGGAAGATTAAATAAAGTAGTCAATATGAAGGTGATTAAAATATTTCCTTAATTCATTATTCTGAGAACTTGCAGTGGGCTAAAACAAGTAGTTACACAGATGATACAATTGAATGAGACAAAAACATTATCTTCAAATTGTTCCTAGAGCAATCATTTCTAATGTATATACATAAGGGTGGGAACAGGATGCTGGGGTGGGTGGGTAGATGATTGGATAAGGAACAGAATCACCTAATGATGAAGGATTATTTCCTATTGATTTGCTCACAAAATTCTAGAGTACCCCACACATCCCATTAAGAATTATTGCCTTAGAATTCCCCTGGTGGCCTAGTGGTTAGGATTCCAGGTTTCTCTGCTATGGCCAACCCCTGGTCAGGGAACTGAGATCCTCCAAATCTTAGAGCACAGACAAGAACATGATAATAATTGCCTTAATGCATGTTGATGACTTGATGATTGTTTCTCAGGTACACTGTGGAAGATACAGGTTGAGAACACAAGTTTCCTCCTTACAAACAGTCATAGAGAACTATGACCTAATGTAAGGCATAACTATTGTCCCTATTTTTCCTCTTAAAACATTTCACATAATAGGTTTTATTTTCTAAAAAGAGCATGCCTTTTCATTCAGTAATGAAATATGAAAAATAAAATAATTCTAACCGAGCTTTTTGTTAATGAGATACAAACAAACAGCATTTTCATTTCCCTTATGTCATAAAGGTTAAGACCATTAGGTTGAAACTATTTTGACTACGCTCACAAACTAAACAGTCCCTCTTTAGTAACATCATGTATTTTCAAACTTATTGAGCATTTTCACATATAATATCTTATCTACTGACATTGTTAGATAGGAAAATTCATAGATAAAGATCAGTTGTGACAATTATACCACCAAAAACATCCAGAATCTATCATTCTTTTTTCATCCTCACTGCCATTGAAGTTCATTTTATCATCATCTTTTATATCAACTACTTCACCAGCTTCCTAACTGCCCTTTCTGATAACAGTCACCATCTCACCAGTCAGAAAGAATGGTCAACCTCCACAGACACCTCTGATCAATATTCCTATAGGCATTCTTTCCGTTTTCAGTGTGGGTTCTCTCTAAAAATGACTTAAAGGTGCTTCCTGACCTGGTCCCTTCCTTGGTCACACTGAATTACCTCAGAAGAACTGTAAGAAAGTGCTTTTTCTCTCTTGGTCTTTGAACAGGTTGATTCCTTTGAATAGAAGATTCTACGCTTCAGTCTCTGTTTCATTCGGCTAACACTTCCCCATCCTTTTTGATCCATTTAAGACTTTCTCTTCTGAAAGTCTCACAAACTGGAGTCAACAATCTCAGATATGCAGATGATACAACTCCAATGACAGAAAGTAAAGAGGAATTAAAGAGCCGCTTGATGAGGGTGAAAGAGGAGAGTGAAAAACCTGGATTAAAACTCAACATTCAAAAAACTAAGACCAAGGCATCCAATCCCATCACTTCATAGCAAATAGAAGAGAAAAAAGTGAAAGCAGTGACAGATTTTATTTTGGGGGGCTCCAAACCACTGCAGAGAGTGAGTGCAGCCACAAAATTAAAAGATGTTCACTCCTTGGAAGGAAAACTATGAGAAATCTAGACAGTATATTAAAAAATGGAGATATTACTTTACCAACAAAGGTGCATATAGTCAAAGCTGTGGCTTTCACAGTAGTCACGTACAGATATGTGAGTTGGACCATAAATAAGGCTGAGTGCCAAAGAATTGATGCTTTTGAATTGTGGTGCTGGAGAAGCCTCTTGAGAGTCCCTTGGACAGCAAGGAGATCAAACCAGTCAATTCTAAAGGAAATCAACACTGAATATTCATTGGAAAGACTGATGCTGAAGCTGCAGCCCCAATACTTTAGCTACCTGATGCCAAGAGCCAACTCCCTGGAAAAGATCCTGATGCTTGGAAAGATTGAAAGCAAAAGGAGAAGGGGGCGGCAGAGGATGAGATGGCTAGACAGCATCTAATGGACATGAATTTGAGCAAACTCCAAGAGAGAATGGAGGACAGAGGAGCCTGGTATGCTACAGTCCATGGGGTCCCAAAGAATCAGTCTTGACTTAGCAACTGAACAACGACAAATTCATTATTCTTTTGGCTTCTGTAGCACTTTGTCTTTCTTTTTAATATAATTTACCAGAGGGATCAAAATTTCTAATTTACTTGTCTATCAACACTACTATATTATAAGAAACTAAGTAATAAGAATTAAGTAATTTTATAATTATAATTAATGAACCCTCAATGACTATATGTGATTGAAACTCAGTGAAAATTTAGGGAATTAAAGGTGACATAAAGTCTTGAGTCCAGGTCTAATTGTGGACTATGAGTGGTTTCCATTGTCCTCTGCTATCCCCCAGATAATGACTTTGGTCTCCACACTCTGTAACTCCTTATTTTCTCCCATTGCTAGAACCCCTTGGTTTGATGAAGTTAGGTTATATGCCTCAATATTATAAATTAATTCATTGCAAATCTTCTTTTTGTTTATATTTTTGCTAAGCCTTCTATTTGTGGGGGGCTTCCCAGATAGCTCAGTTGGTAAAGAATCCACCTGCAATGCAGGAGACCCCAGTTCAATTCCCAGGTTGGGAAGATCTGTTGGAGAAAGGATAGGCTACCCACTTCAGTATTCTTGGGCTGCCCTTGTGGCTCACCTGGTAAAGAATCCGCCTGCAATGTGGGAGACCTGGGCTCGATCCCTGGGTTGGGAAGATCCCCTGGAGAAGTGAAAGACTCTAGTATTTCCACCTGGAGAATTCCATGGACTATACAGTCCCTGGGGTCACAAAGAGTCGGACATGACTTAGTGACTTCCACTTTCACTTTTCTATTTGTGGGGAAGCTACTCAATACTTAAGAACTTCTCTGTGAGCGTATGTGTAAGAATTCTGGCCAGGGATAAACTTTTCTTTGTAATTATATAGAGGCCCAAGGCAATGGAGCAGGGAACACGAGCAAGCTTGCTTCAGAAAAAGAAACGGTAACAGATTGCTGTAACATGATAACAGCATTCTGGTGCATATGTCATGAAAAGAAGTCACCAAAAATGTTTTGGCTAGATTTAGTCCATAGTAATAAACATCTTAAAATAAGAAATTTTCAGAAAAAGTGCCCAAAGCATAGCTATTTTATCCCTTGCTACTTTCAGAGGAACATGAGGAGTTCAGTTTTCAAAAAGTACATAAAGATGGAAATAATATCCTCCCTGGAATTAGAAACTGTGGGGAATGTTTCTTGGTTATCAATTAAAAACATTTGCATAAACAATAAATTTCATTCTTTTACAACATGTTGTGGGTGAATATTCCACAAATGACACTGTAAATCCCAAATTAAACCTGCAGCAAGTAATAGAAGTGGTTTTTATCATTCTTAAGACTGTCTTGCCATTAGAAAGGGACATAATAATTTTATTATACTACATACTCTGTGAAAGACCATAAACTTTTAATAGACTTATAAAAAGGGAGTGTAACCTTTTCAGTATTCTGTGTCATCCTTGGGTGAATCCATTCCACCCTCTCCTCATGCAAGATGGATGCCCCAGGGCCTAAGCAATGGTTCCACACTCCAGAAGAAAATGTTCAGATCCAGCCTTTTCCCTGAATTTGAAGGTCACCATGATTTAGCACTCAAGAGCGCTTCCCGGCCACCCTTTTTCTGATTCTACAGCTCCTCAGATTTCCAGACTATATTCTTCTGGTCTTAGAAGAGTTCTGCTGACTTCATCTCTATAGCTTTCATTTGGGGCTAAAAAAGCCAAACTAAACATCATTCAGGTTTAATAGCTTTGTTTTCGCAGCACCACACATTTATTTTCAGCACCATTAAGAATTATAGTTTCTTATTATTTCCCTAGAACGTGAAATTTCTCAATTTATCTCCTAACCTTGATAGCATGTGCTGGTGTTTAGTCTCTATGTCATGTCTGACTCCTGTGATCCCATGGACCATAGCCTGACAGGCTCCTCTGTTCATAGGATTTTCCAGGCAAGAATACTGGAGTGGGTTGCTGCTTCCTTCTTCTCCAGGGGATCTTCCTGACCCAGGGATCGAACTTGCTTCTCCTGCATTTCAGGAGGTCTCCTGCACTGTGGGCATATTCTTTACCACTGAGCCACCAGGGAAGCCCATTACTTTGATTGTATAACCAAATTTAAGCATGAATTTTAAAACAAGATGATTGACTAACTTGACCCTATGGTGCCCCTTCATACTGAAGAAATTAGGCCTTTTTATGTGTTTTAGCAGTTCATTTGTTTATTTCTCTTTTATGCTGCAATAAACAACATATCCACTTTCTTAGAAAATAGGCAAAATTCCAAAAATCTTTGGAGACAAACATGGTGGGAGAAAAATGGATAGTGCAAAGGAAGGAAGTCTTTAATTAGGAGGGAAAAAAATGGAAGCAAAGTATGGAGAAAACTGAACAGCTCATTCTCAGGAGACCTGGTCTTCATTGCAGAACAATGCCATCCTGAAGCTATATACCAAACTGCTAACCGAACCCCCAAAAGTTCCATAGCACAAGAAAAGAGCTAGCTACTTGGAAAGTAGACACTGGCTATTAATTCTACTTAGGAAAAAAAATGTCATTTTTAACTTGCTTAAAAACACAGAGAACCTTTTCATATCTTCAATAAACTTAAAAAAATCATAATAAAATTTACAAGCATAGTGCTTATATTTACCTATCCTTTCTCCTGAGAACCCCCACCTAAAAAAAGTAGAACGTTTGTAGATGAAGGGTCTTTCCATACAAATAAAAATTAACCTCAAGGGCACAACCTGAGATTTTTTTAAGAAGGGCATTAACTTTTTTGGCTACAGCGATGACTGATAGCCAAATCTAATAGTCAATTACTCATATTTTTGTGGCTCCCTCATCCAAAACTTTCTGAATCAGACTAATGTTTTTTAAAAACATTGGAGGTAAAAACTCTAAAATCTCATAAAACTCATGAACTATATCCCTAGGAAGATGTACACACATAATTATAGGCATATAATTTCAGTATGTTTTGCACCAGCCCTCTGAGGCTCATCGAAGGAACCTCTAGGGATAAATGAATGCCAGAATAAGAGAGCTTAGGGCTAGATCATGAGCTCAGCAGAGTAGGAAAATGTTTCCCTCATTTGTGCCTCTTTAACTATGGAACGGTGCTTAACATAGCACACAGGCACAAATAATTTCTTACATTGAATTGTGCATGCTGGTATGTGTGTATTAACGGATTTTTTTTAAGGAGAATATACTTTTTAAAAGTTCATCATACAAATAAACTTCCTTGAATCTGGTAGACACACGACGAAGAAAAAGTTTTTTTAAGTAGCAAACCAGAGCAGGTTTAGAAACTTGAACAGGGCTACTCACCAAATGGGCTTCCCTGGTGGCTCAGTGGTGAAGAACTTGCCTACCCATGCAGGAGATGTGGGTTTAATCCCTGGGTTGGGAAGATTCCCTGGAGAAGGAAATAGCAACCCACTCCAGTATTCTTGCCTGGGAAATCCCATGGACAGAGGAGCCTGGTAGGCTACAGTCCCTGGGGTCACAAAAGAGTCAGACATGACTTAGCACCAAACAATCCACCAAATAAGCATTACTGCTAGAAATAGAACAGAAAGTAAAAGTGAAAATCACTCAGTTGTGTCCAATTCTGTGGAGACCCCATAGGCTATACGTCCATGGAATTCTCCAGGCCAGAATACTGGAGTGGGTAGCCTTTCCCTTCTCCAGGGTATCTTCCCAACCCAGGGATCGAACCCAGGTCTCCTGCATTGCAGGTGAATTCTTTACCAGCTGTCACAAGAGAAGCCCAAGAATAGTGGAGTGAGTAGCCTATCCCTTCTCCAGCGGATCTTCCTGACCCAGGAATCGAACTGGGGTCTCCTGAATTGCAGGCGGATTCTTTACCAACTGAGCTATCAGGAAAGCCCAAATAGAACATAGGTGGCCTTTAAATTACATACATACTGATTTATATATGCAATTTAATTTATATGTAATTCATATATGTTTTATATAATCATTAACATGTGTGCCTTGCAGAAAACATCCCCAACTCTGCACAGCAGTAGCAGTTTCTTTATCAATAAAGGTTCTATATTGAAAGCACTCGTAATGATATGAGGGTGGGCAGGAATGCCTCACAGCTGCACTTGAACTTATAAACACAGTAGTTTAGAGGATATTCTTTTAGGACAGACAAAAAACTGTGGAAAGGAAACAGCCTAGTTTGATTATTTCAGTAACACAGTGGGTAGTCAAACAAAGCCGGAATGCAAATTACCAAGTTAGGTTTCCTAGGGATGAGCAATTTTTATGACTTCTACTTATCTCAAGGCAAAGCTGTCCAGCAGAGATTCTCTCTTCTGACTGGCCTTTCTTTCTTCCTCTTTAGTCTTCCTCTTACTATAAAATTTGGTAACTTTTCATTGACAGAAAACCTTACAAGTTCCAATATTAACTTCTTTGCTTATCTCTTACTGGCAGCTCTGAAAGGGTAAAAAATTTAGTTTTTATTCTCTCACAGTTTGTGAATTATACTACTTTGTGGCATCTTTGCCAACAAAGGTCCGTCTAGTCAAGGATATGGTTTTTCCTGTGGTCATGTATGGATGTGAGAGTTGGACTGTGAAGAAGGCTGATCGCCGAAGAATTGATGCTTTTGAAGTGTGGTGTTGGAGAAGACTCTTGAGAGTCCCTTGGACTGCAAGGAGATCCAACCAGTCCATTCTGAAGGAGATCAGCCCTGGGATTTCTTTGGAAGGAATGATGCTAAAGCTGAAACTCCAGTACTTTGGGCACCTCATGCGAAGAGTTGACTCATTGGAAAAGACTCTGATGCTGGGAGGGATTGGGGGCAGGAGGAGAAGGGGATGACCGAGGATGAGATGGCTGGATGGCATCACGGACTCGATGGATGTGAGTCTGAGTGAACTCCGGGAGTTGGTGATGGACAGGGAGGCCTGGTGTGCTGCGATTCATGGGGGTCTCAAAGAGTCGGACACGACTGAGCGACTGAACCGAACTGTGGCATCTGTCACAGTGAATAATCTTTCTTTCTAGGATGAAAATATTAAGAAAATAAAATATGCTGTCATAAATGTCTACTCCTGTGAGTAAAGTGGGTGGATCTCACAATAACTAAAGTCATCTGGGAGAAAAACAAACAAACAAACAAAAAAAAAAATGTAGATTTGGGAGAAGCCAACAGGGACATTGTAACTCAGGCTTTCAGAGATCAACAGCTGTGGAATGTTCTAGAAAGATAATTTCTGTTCCCTTTCCATGTTTTTAAAAGAATTCTCCTCCAGTGGTCTATTCAAGAGATTAAAAATATTCGCTGCCTAAAGGGCCCCACAGAGGAGCAGCAAAGGATGAGATGGTTGGGTGGGATCACTCATTCAATGGACATGAGTTTGAGCAAACTCTGGGAGATACTGCAGAACAGAAGAGCCTGGCATGCTGCAGTCTGTGTGGGTCACAAAGAGTCAGACATGACAGGGGCAGAACAACAACAAAAGTGTTCAAAGTAATGTATGAAAAGAAAAGCCTGATCCCAGACTCTACCAGTCAGCAAAACAGGTGTTTCCTGAGAAAAAACTCTCCAACCACTCCAGTTTTGACACCTGAGCACTATATACATTCAGTGAACTCTGAATCTCCCAATGATCTGAAGTCAAGAAGGCTTTTCTTCTGCAGAACAATTTGCTAAAATTAGAGACAAATGAATTAGTGTTTGAGTGAAGTATATATTCTTCTTGTAAGTCATGTAGGGAGAGGGGCCTCTAAGAGCAGGTGGCTAAGTCTATCTACAACAAACATTTTGACAAGCTCCCACCAGCATGGCATCAAAACAATCCCAATGTGATTCAAAAGATATCTTCACTTTAACAGCTGAGGCACTGGGCACATGAACTGTAAGTTATATTTTTCTCCAGCAGGCAATTAGTAAACTGCTCACATTTTGCTGCTGAAAAGATTACACCAGCATGAACAGATGGAAATGCAGAATTCCACAAATGGCAGATATTAGGAATTAGAGACGTTGATTTAACTTTCACCTAGCAAACGAGAATCCAAAAATACACATCACTCTTTCTATAATTAAATACGTCATCAGAGTACATCAGATTCATATCCATTGTAAGCTCATGTTTCTTCCTTCTTATTTCTAAATTTATATACATTCTCTGTATAACAGACCTACTCAGAGTTCAACTCCACAACAAAAGGGTTTTCTGTGCCAGATAGATGGCACTAAACTATTTCTCAAATTAAGCTTGCCAGGGAGTTGCACTAGCTTTTTCC
The DNA here is from genome assembly GCA_006410635.1 of Cephalophus harveyi. Taxonomy (NCBI): domain Eukaryota; kingdom Metazoa; phylum Chordata; class Mammalia; order Artiodactyla; family Bovidae; genus Cephalophus; species Cephalophus harveyi. The sequence continues at coordinate 209,483 of SJYT01029515.1, forward strand.
CAGCATGATGCCTGCTGCAATAATAAGAAATCACAAGACTGAAAGAGGTAGTCCTTGTGTCAGGACAGATGGAGAGAACAGCTGAGAGAAGGATTCAGCCAATTTAATAACTCCCTGTGAGTAGAATAAATCATATTGAAAAGAATTCAGAGGAACATTTAGTCTGGAAAAAAAAAGAATTTAAACGATGGCAATTTTAGAATGGAATGAATAGAATAAAAATGTTTCACCTTACAACATCACACAGTAAAAACAAAAAACAGCAAAAGGTCACTAGTGACCTGAACCCAAATTATAGACCAGACTAGTGACAAATGCTTGGGAAGCATTTAGACTGATTGTCACTTTTAAAACACATAATGCATGCTAACATACTAAGGAAATGAAATCCATGATGTTAGGCATGTGAGGAACCATTGTTAGTTATTCTTTCCTCCCTCTGAAATGGCAGTTTACCCTACTTATGAACATATTTAAGAGAACTTATCATTTTTGATATTCTTAAAATGCTATGAAAAATCTTAAAATGCAATGTGAAAAATATTTTTTGAGAACAATTTCCTTTATACAATGTCCCAGGATTTTCATGGGAAAATTCAATTTATATTCTTTATTATATATGTCTAGTTGCAAATATGAAAAGAAAAAACTCTATAAGTTTTCCAAATTTTAATCCAAGGGGAGACAACAATGTAATTGAAATTATCTAAGGAAAGGAAAAGGATTTTTTTTTCTTACCAAAAGTGAGTGTACCTAACATCAAGAAACAAACTAGTAATAATATCACTGGTAAAATCCCAGGTCATAGTCAGAGACATAGTGTCATGTAGTCTTTTTTCCTTTAAAGAAAAGCACTGAAGGCTTTTTGTCCATTAAATGTTAAGAGACACTAGTTATCTTATTACATTGGTGAAATAGAGCTTTTCTACCCCAATAAAAATTTCAGATTACACCAAAAAATTCTTAAATAGCATAAAGGTTGCAGGTTATGTTTACTTAAGGGCTTCCCAGGTGGTTCAGTGGGTAAAGAATCTGCCTGCAATGCAGGAGATGCAGGAGACGTGGGTTTGATCACTGGGTCAGGAAAATTCCCTGGAGGAGGGCATGGCAACTCACTCCAGTATTCTTGCCTGGACAATCCCATGGACAGAGGAACCTGGTGGGCTACAGTCCATAGGACTACTGAAGCAACCGAACATGCACGCATGCTTACTTATATATGTAAAAGTTCTTTCTTTGTATTAATAGTTGAGAGTTTTTATTAAATTTTATATCATAAACTTCATATTCAAACTGGCTTCTTTCTCAGGCACACTAAAGGCAAAAAAAATAATAATAAATAATAACACCCATTAACCCTTTAAGCATGTGTCTATATTCCCCAGGCAAAATCAGGAAACAAAAAACAGTGGTTTCTGAATTTCAGATTGATTACTTATTCAGAAGCTGTCTTGAGGATATGGCCTAACCTTTTGACATTACTCACCAAAGAGAAATGTCAGTTACAAAGACTTTAATCTCCTTTCCCCTCAATAGGAGAGACACAGCCTATATAGAGAGTTGTTTTCATTTATAATTCTTTTATATCATCTCTTCTAGATACTTCATGTTTAATGGTGTTAGACTCACTGAATTAGTAAAGAGATTGTAAAATATTTGAAGCAAACACATATACCTCTTATTCAGTGGTTTATCACCAAAATGTAAACTGCTGAGGGACTCTTTGAACATGAGGGGCATCAAGTTCATATGCACAGTGGCTCATATTTTTCTCATTCCTAAATTTACATTCATTCTGAGTCTTGCAGAATGCATTTATAAATGAAAATATTTATAAGCCTATTCTTTACCACATTGTTTTAGGAACGTCTTATGGACTCAGGAGAATTTGGTAGAAGATAGCTAGTTAAACCATACTTAGTGAAGATAAAGATAATATGAACAACAACTCATTCATGAAGTAAGTAATATAAAAAGTTAGTACATGATATTTGTAATCAAATAATATTAGCTTTTACTATATATTCAGGAGAATTAGAAGTAGAAAAGGAGAATAATTTCCCACCATCATCCTCAATAACTTGAATTTTTTGGAAGGCCCCAGATAGCCAATATATTTATAGATGAACCTTTAAACTACACATGAAGTCTTTACTTAGTATGCCAACTTCAGGATTCTTTGATTATTCAATGATAATCTATGTGTTACAGTTACTAAAACATACATTGGACACTGATTTGTATTCAAAGTCAAATAGTTTTTTTAATATCATAGCTAGAGATAGACTATCATAATTTGTTAAACAGGTTTCAAAGTAATTGATGGACATAGGTCAAGGATTGGAAGATGGTCATTGCTATCTAGTTATTCCTGATTAACATTGAAGGACAATTATTACAGATTCTTCTTACATTCAGAATCTTACATACTAAACAAGTTAAATAGTCAAGTAAGGTAGATAACCCACATTTTGAATCATTTAGGTCCAGAGATGATAAGTTACAAAATTCCCAATCAATAAAAATCTTCATTAGCTATTAAATGAATACTCAAGATATATTTAAGAGAAATAGAAGATCAGTAAAAGCAGGCACTATTTTTGTTTTGTTTTGTTTTTAATTCACTGTTGAATCACCAGAAGCTAGGTCAGTGAGGGACACACAGTTTGGGTTTAATAAATATTTACAGAGTGAATAAATACTAAATTGTTAATAAGTAATCAAAACAAATGTGAATAACTCTGTAGGAGCTGGATAAAGAAAACGGGCTAATAAGAGAAGAAAAGACAGAACAAAAAACCAACCAAGAAGTGAATGAGAAGAAAGAATGACAGAGTGGCCTTTTTTGGTATGTTTTACCTGCTTGGCAACAAAAAAGTAGCATGAAAACAACCTAAAGGAAAACAGATGGCTGAGTCCCTCACGTCTCCATGCATGGGCTGTCCAGCGTTGGCTCCACAAGCTGCAGGCTCCTCCTCAGCCACACAACAAACAACTGAAAAAGTGATACCAACATACGCAAGGGAGTACACATATTCTGTTGAAAACCCAATGAGAAATGCTCTCTTGCCAAGATGCTCAGGTTGGCATAGTATTCATGATTTCCTGGTAAGAAGCCAGAGTCTTCTCCTCTGCAGATTAAGTGTGCCTAATCAAAGAAATACAAAAAAGCATCTGAGGAGGTCTTACAAATAGCTGAGAAAAGAAAAGAAGTAGAAGGCAGAGGAGAAAAGGAAAAGGATACCCATCTGAATGCTAAGTTCTAGAGAATAGCAAGGAGAGATAAAAAAGCTTTCCTAAGTGATCAATGCAAAGAAATAGAGAAAAACAATAGAATGGGAAAGACCAGAGAGCTCTTCAAGAAAATTAGAGATACCAAGGGAGTACTTCATGCAAAGATGGGCAAAATAAAGGACAGAAATGATACGGACCTAACAGAAACAGACGATATTAAGAAGAGGTGGCAAGAATACATAGTAGAACTATACAAAAAAGATCTTAATGGCCCAGATAACCACAATGGTGTGATCACTCACCTAGAGCCAGACATCCTGGAGTGCGAAGTCAAGTAAACCTTAGGAAGCATCATTATGAACAAAGCTGGTGGAGATGATGGAATTCCAGCTAAGCTATTTCAAACTCTAAAAGACGGTGTTGTTAAAGTGCTGCACTCAATATGCCAGCCAATCTGGAAAACTCAACACTGGCCACAAGTCTGGAAAAAGTCACTTTTCATTCCAATCCCAAAGAAAGTGAACATCAAAGAATGTTCAACCTACTGCACAACTGCAATCATTTCACATGGTAGCAAGGTAATGCTCAAAATCCTTCAAGCCGACCCCTAGTGAATGGAGAACTTCCAGATTTACAAGCTAGATTTAGAAAAGGCAGAGGAACCAGATATCAAATTGCCAACAAACATTGGATCATAGGAAAAGTGAGAGAGTTCCAGAAAAACATGTACTTCTGCTTCACTGACTATGCTAAAGCCTTTCACTGTATGGATCACAACAAACAGGAAAATTCTTTAAGAGATGGTAATACCAGTCCCCCTTACCTGCCTCCTGCAAAACTTGAATGCAGGTCAAGAAGCAACCGTTAGAGCCAGACAGGGAACCATGGACTGGTTCCAAATTGGAAAAGGAGTACATCAAGGCTGCATATTGTCACCCTGCTTATTTAACTTATATGCAGAGTACATCATGAGAAATGCCTGGCTGGATGAAGCACAAGCTGGAATCAAGATTGACAGGAGAAATATCAATAACCTCAGATATGCAGATGATACCATCCTAATGGTAGAAAATGAAAAGGAACTGAAGGGCCTCTTGATGAAAATGAAAGAGGAGACTGAAAAAGCTGGCTTAAAACTCAACATTCAAAAAATGGGGGCGGGGGGGGCGGTCCTAAGATGGCAGAGGAATAGGATGGGGAGACCACTTTCTCCCCCACAAATTCATCAAAAGAACATTTGAACACCGAGAAAATTCCACAAAATAATTTCTGAATGCCGGCAGAGGACATCAGGCACCCAGAAAAGCAGCCTGTTGTCTTCGAAAGGAGGTAGGAAATAATATAAAAGATAAAAAGATAAAAGAGGTAGGAATGGAGCTCCATCCTGGGAAAGGGAGTCTTAAAAAAGAGAGGTTTCCAAACACCAGGAAACACTCTCACTGCTGAGCCTGTGGCGAGCCTTGGAACAACAGAGGGCAACATAACCGGGAGGAAAAATAAATAAATAATTAAAACTCACAGATTACTGTGCCCAACAGTAACTCCCCCAGCGGAGAAGCACTGCAGATGCCTGCACTGGACACTAGCAAGTGGGGGCTGGGCAGGGAGGCGTGAGCGGCATTGCTTAGAGTAAGGACCAGGCCTGATTGCACCGAGGGCAATCTGAGGGAAATAAGGTTGCTTTGGCTAGCAAACCAGACTGTGGGATAACTACCACCCAAAAAGCCCTAACCTAAGACACCGTCAGGCCTGCTCACAGAACAAAGGACTGAGCAGAGCTAGCCAGCTGCAGACCGGCCATTCCCCTCCGGTGACAGGCAGGCGAGGGCAGCCAGAGCTGGGAGGGGGCAGTCGCGGCCCCAGAGAGGCATCATCTACCAAACTGCAAGCAGGCTTTGTTGCTAACCAAGACTTCTTGGGATTCTGGACAGTCAACATCCACCTGAGAAGGTGCGCCGGTTTTATACCCAGAAAACCAAGTGGCACAGATGGGGGGCAGGGGGATAAGTCGCAGCGACTGCGCTCGCCGAACACCTGGTCACCTGAGCTGTTTGGATCTGGGAAGGGCACAAAACGCAGGCCCAACTGAGTCTTTGCCTCTAGACCTGGGAAGTGCATACAACCCAGGGCCAGCCTCAGACAGTTCCTGGCAGAGCAACCTAGCACCTAAGCAGTGTGGACAGGGAAAGCACACACGCCGTGAGCAGGGGCAAACCCAATGTGGCCTTGTAAGAAAAGCTGTGACAAACCCAGACAGCATATTAAAAAACAGAGAGGTTACTTAGCCGACAAAGGTGTATATAGTCAAAGCTATGGTTTTTCCAGTGGTCGTGCATGGATGTGAGAGTTGGACCATAATAAAGAAGGCTGAGTGTTGAAGAATTGATGCCTTCAAGCTACATAATGCTGGAAAAAACTCTTGAGTGTCCGTTGGACTGCAAGGAGATTGAGCCAGTCAATCCTAAAGGAAATCAACTCTGAATATTCATTGGAAAAACTGATGTTGAAGCTGAAGCTCCAATAATTTGGCTACCTGATGCAAAGAGTTACTCACTGGAAAAGACCCTGATGCTGGGAAATATTGAAGGCAGAAGGAGAAAGGAATGACACAGGATGAGATGGTTGTATGACATCACCAACTCAATGGATATGTTCGGTTCAGTTCAGTTCAGTTGCTCAGTCATGTCTGACTCTTTGCAACCCCATGGACTGCAGCATGCCAAGCTTCCCTGTCCATCACCAACTCCTGGAGCTTGTTCAAACTCATGTCCATCGAGTCAGTGATGCCATCCATCATGACATAAGTTTGAACAAACTCTGAGACATGGTGAAAGACATGGAAGCCTGGAGTGCTGCTGTCCATGGGATCACAAAAAGTCAGACATGACTAAGTGACTGAACAACAACACAATAGTCAAATTCATAGAGTCAGGAAGTACAGTGGTAGATGCCCGGGACCAGAAGGTGGAGTTGAGTGGGGAGGGCGAGGGAGATGAGGAGTTAATGTTTAATGGAGACAGAGTTGCAGTGTAGGAAGGTGACAAATTCGGGAGATAGATGATGGTGAGAGGTGCACATCAATGTGAATGTACTTGGTGCCACTGAGCTGTACAGTTAAATATGGTTACAACTTAAAAGGAGAGAGAGAGAGAACAGCATATCTGCTTTTGACTTTTGCCCTATGATCAGAACATGTTCTTATCTTTGCCTCTGTATAAATGGCCTGTAGGGTGGTATCTGCTCAGACCTCTGACCTTAGAGTACATGTTTCTCCTGAACTGGTCTGATATGCCCGCCCTGCCCTATGTGATTTGTTCACATCTGAGTCAGCCCTCACTCTGGATTGCTCAGACCAAGCTCTGGAATCTTCGCTACTTTAACACAGGCTTCTGATTCTTTTTTTGATGCTTTCTGATTCCACACCTAGCCCTATTCAGCTCTCCTCCTCATGGTTTCTGATCTGTGTGCCTGTCGCTGTTCATAATTGTAGAGTTGATACTCTGGATGCTGATATTGGATGAACTGTAGCACGAAAACCTTCTACAATGATCTTTAAGCTCTCATTTAAGATTTACCTTGAATAAATTTCTAGACATGCACAACATTAACATTTACATATCTATGTCACAAAAAGATTAAAAATAGTGCATATTTCCTGTACAGTTGGTCATCTCTTCCATGTGCTCACTTTGGTAATGACCAATAAGATACAAAGGCAGACAAGACAAATAAAATAATGTCAGAGAGTAACACTGCTCAAAGAGCATGAAATCTATGATAGTCTTGCAGTAAAAGAGTTTATAATAGTCAGGTTAGCTTGCTCCTATACTTTCACTGCTCACGAAAATAACATAATCCCTAGAGCAATGTAATAGTAAATATTAATAAAACATTTAAGGCTCTATTAATTACCTTATGTTATAAACAGTAAATTTGTAACATTACTGACTATTCTGGGCTTACATTTTCACCATGCTTATTTTAATTGAACTTCAGCACTAATACATGTAAGCATTACTGTTTCCCAGGTTATTCTCTCACTGGGGAGCTGACAACCAGGTTGTTTAACTTAGGGTCTATATAGGTAGATTAAATTCCCACACAGCCTTGTCCCAATTCCCAAATTAATCTTGACTTGGATAAGAAATAACAAATAAGTTCAGCACTGGCTTTGCTTCCCTAATCACACTCCACTAAAACTGGATTGGATTAGCCACACCTTTCCCCTTGATCTCTATATGGATGGCACGTATATTTATATTCCCAACCTCTCTCTCTAGTCCATCCTCAGCTGAGGCCCATGTTTCAAACTTTCCTTCCAGCATTCTGTCCTGTCACTTGACTCAATCACCAGGCAGAAGGTTTGGATTGCCTACCACTCCTCCTCTATACGGTCAAGTATCTGTGGCTTGCCAACTGGAGGGCAGAATTCTCAGATCTCAGCTGCCTGACTGGTTCAACCTGTCCCTCTGTCCAGATTCCCAGAGTGATGTTTTGACCATTTAGGACTGTATCTGGGCTTCTCAGAGACAGAGCCTTCCAACAGTGGACCTGATCACAGGTACCCCCAGGAGCAGTACCCCCTGAGACAATAGTTCTAGTATCAGGTCAGAAGCCTTCCTTTTTATCATGAATTGAGAAATGGATATCCTTCTCTAACATGATAAGTTCCTAATTGAGATCCTCATGATGATTACTTTGAGTATTTATTTATTTGGCTACTCTGGGATCTTTGTTGTGGCATGTGAACTCTTAGTTACAGCATGTGGGTTCTAGCTCCCTGACCAGTGAGCAAACCTGGGCCCCCAGCATTGTAAACATGGAGTCTTAGCCACTGGACCACCAGGGAAATCCCATGATGATGCCTTTGAGTTTGGATGTCTTTGGTTTGGTGGCCAAGCATTTCTCCCTCCCTTCTTCCTCCCCTCCATCTTCCTCCCTGCCCCCATCTCCAACAGAGAAGAATTACAGAAGCCCTTAGAAAGTTTCCTATACTCATGAGCTTTCATAGGGTGCTCAGAAGTTTCTGAAAAAGTTAAAACTATGTTTTAAAAAAAGGTCATATTTCATACTCTTCTTAAGTTACTTTTTTATATGCCATGAGACAGAGCTAATTGACTCCTCCATAGCTTGCAGTTCACAAAAATCCTCCTAAAGTGTATCCATATGCCTATTCTCAGGGGTTGCAAGGAGAGAGTCACCCTGTATCCTAGCAGGGTCTCTAAACTCAGGAATCGGATAAGAAACAAGGCAGATGATCCCTACTGTCTCTGTATTTCCCTCCAACAGAGCACAGAAAAAATGTCAAGCTGATTCCCTAAAATTGCCCTGACTATATGCTAGTTTCTTAAAGATATCACTAGTTTTAATGAATATTTGTAAACAATGTAATTTATCTTTGCATGCATGCTTGCATTCTCAGTTGTGTCTGACTCTTTGTGACCCCATGGACTGTAGCCCACCAGGCTTCTCTGTCCATGGAATTTGCAAGGCAATAATACTGGAATGAGTTGCCATTTCCTACTCCAGGGAAATCTTCTCACCCAGGGACTGAACCAGCATCTCCTGCGATGGCAGGTGAATTCTTTATCACCTAGTCACCCGGGAAGCCCCATAATTTGTCTTTATGTTGGCTTAAATCAATGGCACTGGATTTTCTTATACTTGGAGGGTCTAAATCAGCAAAATAAATAAATAAAAGCCAACTATTTAAAATCTTACAGGAACTAGATGGATTTTAGTGATTTTTTAAAAATGTAGAGTATTTCTATAGATTCTTGATCAGCTCCTCTTTTTCACCAAATATATCTTTTTTATGAATATCAAAAGGTAGCAAAGGCTTGAGCAGGCTTCCCTGATGGCTCAGTCAGTAAAGAATCTGCCTGCAATGCAGGAGACCTGGGTTCGACCCCTGAGTCGGGAAGATCCCCTGGAGAAGGAAATGGCAACTCACTCCAGTATTCTTGCTTGGAGAATCCCATGGACAGAGGAGTTTGCCAGGCTACAGTCTATGGGGCTGCAGAGTCGGACACGACTGAGTGACTAACACACACACACACACACACACACACACACACACACACCACATAGCAAAGGCACGCAAATAAAAATCATAATAGTAATAGTAATGATTATGAGAATAAGAATTTGTGTGATATTTACTGGCTACCAAGCACTGTACAAAGTACTTTACCTACATTAACTCTAAATTCCTGAAGAACACTCTACAATATGTATGATTATTCTCCATTCCTAGTTAAGAAAACAGAGTTGAAACAAGAAACTTGAACTAGGCCAGCTTGTAAGTGACAGAACAAGAATTTAAACCTAATGCATCTTTCCACGTCTGTGATGATGCAAACAACTCAATAAATGGCATTTATGTCTGATATCGAACTCTTCTTAATGAATACTGAAACAGTGAGAATACCTCCCAATCGTTTCCTGAAAAAGTATTGACAGTAAATGTGGCCTTTGTGTTTGAGGAACATATTTCTGTTGCTCTGAACATTACTTGAATAAGAACTTGCTGATAATCTGAACAAATCTAACTTCAGATTTGATGTTCTGTTACACAAAGAGATGAATATTAACCTGACATTCAACTTTTTACACTTTCAACTTCATTGTTACATGAATAATTTTCTTTCAGCATTATGACAGCATTCATATGCTCTTTGCTTTTCAGTTTGGTAGTTTGGCACTTTTGGAAATGTGATAAGATAGCTTGTGGTATGATTGACTGATTAACACACAGCATTTCTCTACCCTCTATTTTTCCTGAAGACATCATATTCTTTTGCACTTTCTCTTTTATCTCTCTCTACTTGCCCCTCTTTTCCTCCAAAGATGCTTGCTTTGGCAATATTGAAATGACTGAGAAAAAGATTCTAGCCTTATAAGTACCCTAAATTTGATCTTTATATACTTGAGAGGAATTTTTCATAAGAAGTTAAAATTAATTTAAAAACCCATTGAAACTATTCATTAATATGCTGTTATAGATTCTAAGCAACTGTCTCTTTTATAGGCAACATAATTACAAGTGAATTACAAATACAGACTTTATGACTCCAATTAAACTCTAGGCCACAATCCATTAAAAACATATTATGCACATTAGATTACATGTAAGGAAAAATATATATGCAACATGATTCCAGCTATCAAAATAACTGAGCAGTAATTTCCAATAATTTATGTTTATCTAAAATTTCATCAGTATAACCTCAAAAATCATCAGAGAAAAAAACTCACGCTTAATTTTCACATATGTCTACATCATACTTTCTCTTACTTATTTCATCATTTCATTCTACCCCAGGAATATATCTGAAGTATTTCCCAAGAATGAGAGATTGGCAGAGATTCTAGTTTTTAGTTGTAAGAACACTAGTTTTTTCAGTTTTAAGAGTATTAGAATTAAACTAAGAACATTTAATTTTAGGGATTTTACTTAGAAAAGGCAGAGGAACCAGAGATAAAATTGCCAACATCCATTGGGTCATAGAAAAAGCAAGAGAATTCCATAAAAACATCTACTTCTGTTTCATTGACTACGCTAAAGCCTTTGACTGTGTGGGTTACAACAAACTATGGAAAATTCTTCAAGAGATGGGAATATCAGACCCCCTACCTGCCTCCTGCAAAACCTGTATGCAGGTCAAGAAGCAACAGTTAGAACCAGACCGGGAAACATGGACTGGTTCCAAACTGGGAACGGACTAAGTCAAGGCTATATATTAACCCTCTGCTTATTTAACTTCTATGCAGAGTACAACATGAGAAATGCCAGGCTGGATGAAGCACAAGCTGGAATCAAGATTGCTGGGAGACATATCAATAACCTCAGATATGCAGATGACAACACCCTAATGGCAGAAAGCAAGCAGGAACTTAAGAGCCTCTTAATGAAGGTGAAAGAGGACAGTGAAAAGACTGGCTTAAAACTCAACGATCAAAAAACGATGATCATGGCATCTGGTCCCATCATTTTATGGCAAATAGATGGGGAAATAACGGAAACAGTGAGAGACTTTATTTTCTTGGGTTCCAAAATCACTGCAGATGGTAACTGCAACCATGAAATTAAAAGACGCTTGCTCCTTGGAAGAAAAGCTATGACCAACCTAGACAGCATATTAAAAAGCATAGACATTACGTTGCCAACAAAGGTCTGTCTAGTCAAAGCTGTGGTTTCTCCAATAGTCATGTATGGATGTGAGAGTTGGACCATAAAGAAAGCTGAGCACTGAAGAATTGATGCTTTTGAACTGTGGAATTGGAAAAGACTTTTGAGAGTCCCTTGGATTGCAAGGAGAACAAACTAGTCAATCCTAAAGAAAATCAGTCCTGAATATGCATTGGAAGGACTGATCTGAAGCTGAAGCTCCAATACTTTGGCTATCTGATGCAAAGAACTGACTTTTTAGAAAAGACCCTGATGCTGGGAAAGGTTGAAATCAGGAGGAGAAGGGGACAACAGAGGACAAGATGGTTGGATGACATCACTGACTTGGTGGACATTAGTTTGAGCAAACTCCAGGAGTAGGTTATGGACAGGGAAGCCTGGTGTGCTGCAGTCCATGGAGTTGCAGAGATTCAGACGACTAATGCAACTGAACTGAACTGAACTAAAATGAGTTGAAAGTCTAGGAAAAAATCAACTGAAAATTCACATAAGAATAAATTGGAAATAAATAGGTGGTGCCATGATCTTCGTTTTCTGAATGTTGAGCTTTAAGCCAACTTTTTCACTCTCCTCTTTCACTTTCATCAAGAGGCTTTTTAGTTCCTCTTCACTTTCTGCCATAAGGGTGGTGTCATCTGCATATCTGAGGTTNGAGATAGCTGGATGGCATCACGGACTCGATGGACGTGAGTCTGAGTGACCTCCGGGAGATGGTGATGAACAGGGAGGCCTGGCGTGCTTCGATTCATGGGGTCGCAAAGAGTCGGACACGACTGAGAGACTGAACTGAACTGAACTGATCAAGGGTTCATTTGCTACATTCTATGTACACTTCTTTAAAACTCTTTAGGCAACTGCAATGATTCTTACATTATGAGTTCAGGAGAAAAGATTTGCTTCCAAGTGTTGAGTCTATAGTATTGGTTTTACTCATCAAACTGTATGGCTGTGTATCATTTGTGCTGTGCTGTGCTTAGTTACACAGTCATGTCCAACTCTTTGCAACCCCATGGACTGTAGCCTGCCAGACTCCTCTGTTCATAAGGATTCTCTGGAGTGGGTTACCTTGCCCTCCTCCAGGGGATCCTCCCAACCCAGGAATCAAACCGGGGTCTTCTGCATTGCAGGCAGATTCTTTACCAACTGAACTAACAGGGAAGCTCATACATCCTTTAGAAAACATATAAAATAGAAATATAGGGTGGAGGAGAAGGGGATGACAAAGGATGAGATGACTGGATGGCATCACCGACTTGATGGACATGAGTTTGAATAAGCTCTGGGAGAAGGTGAAGGACAGGGAAGCCTGGTGTGCTGCAGTCCATAGGGTTGCAAAGAGTTGGACACATCTGATTGACTGAACAACAACAAAATTTTGTAAAAATCAAGTCAAGTGATGAAAATTAATTTGAAGCAAATTAAAATTTCATCATCATTGTAAAGCTGCTTAAGAAAGAAGGTCTTAAGAAAATGTTAGAATGTTATACCTCAGTTCCCATACAGGAAAGTCATTTATCACTGAATTATTTTCTCAGAAATTCTGTAATGCTTAAGAACTGGGTTACTATGAAAAGTTGCTTTTTTAATATCATGTCTATAAAGTTTGATTCTGCTGCTGCTGCTGCTGCTAAGTCGCTTCAGTCATGTCCGACTCTGTGCGACCCCATAGACGGCAGCCCACCAGGCTCCCCCGTCCCTGGGATTCTCCAGGCAAGAACACTGGAGTGGGTTGCCATTTCCTTCTCCAAAGCATGAAAGTGAAAAGTGAAACTAAAGTCGCTCAGTCGTGTCTGACTCCTAGCGACCCCATGAACTGCAGCCCACCAGGCTCCTCCATCCATGGGATTTTCCAGGAAAAGTACTGGAGTGGGGTGCCATTGCCTTCTCCAGAGTTTGATTCTACCTGATCTTTATTCTCATCCTTCAGCTCTCAATTGCCCAGTGAAGAAGGGATGAGAATTAATGCCAGCTTGAACCTAGCATCTCTGACACAGTGAAGCAGAACAAAAAAAGCCAAAAAAAGCAAGCTTTAGCCGGGCCAGAATATATTGGTGTATAGTGAAGTTCACAAGAAAACAAATAGAAAGACTATTTCAAATAGAAAATTAATGACCACCTCAAAGTAATTTGAAGGTACTATGAAAGGTAGTAAAGGAAAATGAGATCATTTAGCATAGGTTTTCAAAGAATGTGAGATTTTAATGGGAGAAAGTAACACTGTTGATAGTAAAGTTTAAAAGAGGGACAGAAGGACATTCCTATTGGGAGGCCTATTGAACACACATGGGCAAAACAATAGCCCTGCTTCCTGAGCAGCCCTGGATCTACTCCAAGAAAAGGAGATAGGCAAAAAATTAAAGAGTTATGCTTCTGAGAAGATTCTTATACTATGTCTCGATGGAAAGTATGGAGATATATCTTCCTATGGCAGTCAACTTAGAACCAACCTGAGACAGTGGCCTTTTTGAAATACCCAATTTTTCTCATCTAATTTATGCAAAGCTTCACGAAGTCACCAGTGACCTAGTAAAAACTTTATAATCTAAATGTTTTGCTTTTGTACAATGAAGGAAACTATAGTCAAGGTGAAAAGACAGCCTTCAGAATGGGAGAAAACAACAGTAAATGAAACAACTGACAAAGAATTAATCTCCAAAATATACAAGGGAGCTTGTGCAGCTCAATACCAGAAAATCAAACAACCCAATCAAAAAGTGGGCAAAAGACTTAAACAGACATTTCTCCAAAGGAGATATGCAGATGGCTAATAAACACATGAAAAAGATGTTCAACATCACTCATTATTCAGTCAGTTCAGTTCAGTCGCTCAGTCATGTCCGAATCTTTGAGACCCCATGAATCGCAGCACGCCAGGCCTCCCTGTCCATCACCAACTCCCGGAGTTCACTCAAACTCATGTCCATCGAGTCGGTGATGTCATCCAGCCATCTCATCCTCGGTCGTCCCCTTCTCCTCCTCCCCCCAATCCCTCCCAGCATCAGAGTCTTTTCCAATGAGTCAACTCTTCACATCAGGTGGCCAAAGTATTGGAGTTTCAGCTTTAGCATCAGTCCTTCCAATGAACACCCAGGACTGATCTCCTTCAGAATGGACTGGGTGGACCTCCTTGCAGTCCAAGGGACTCTCAAGAGTCTTCTCCAAAACCACAGTTCAAAAGCATCAATTCTTCGGTGCTCAGCTAGGGAAATACAAATCAAAACCACAATGAGGTATCATCTCATGCCAGTCAGAAAGGCCATCATTGAGAAGGCTACAAACAGTAAATGCTGGAGAAGGTGTGGAGAAAAGGGAACCCTCTTACACTGTTGGTGGGAATGCAATCTGGTACAGCCACTTGAGAGAACAGTGTGGAGATTCCTAAAAAAAACTGGAAATAGAACTGCCATATGATCCAGCAATCTCACTGTTGGGCATACACCCTGAGGAAACCAGAACTGAAAGAGACACATGTACCCCAGTGTTCATTGCAACACTTTTTACAATAGCTAGGACATGGAAGCAACCTAGATGTCTGTCAGCAGATGAACGGATAAGGAATTTGTGGTACATATACACAATGGATTATTACTCAGCTATAAACAGGAATCTATTTGAATCAGTTCTAATGAGGTGGACGAAACTGGAGTCTATTATATAGAGTGAAGTAAGTCAGAAAGAGAAAGACAAATACTGTATATTAACACATATATATGGAATTTAGAAAGACAGTAATGATGATCCTACACACAAGGCAGCAAAGGAGACACAGATGTTAAGAATAGACTTTTTGACTCAGTGGGAGAAGGGAAGGCTGGGATGGTTTGAGAGAACGGCATTGAAACATGTACATTACATGTACATGTAATGTAAAACAGATGACAAGTACAAGTTCGATGCATGAAGCAGAGCACCCAAAGCCAGTGCTCTGGGATAACCGAGAGGGTTGGGGTGGGGAGTGATGTGGGAGGGGGGCGGTCAAGATGGGGGAACACATGTACACCTGTGACTGATTCACATGGATGGATGGCAAAAACCATCATGGTATTGTAAAGAAATTATCCTTCAATTAAAATAAATAAGTTAATTAAAAAGAATAAATGTTCTCAGTACCATAGTTTATTAAAACCAGGCACCTGATCTGAACAGAGGCAAAGAGATTTATCTTCTATTACATTTCTTGTTACTTAATTTGCATCAAGGGAGACTGATCATTAACTATAAGAAGGAGATACTGGTGGTGTTAATAATTTAACAAAAACTAGTGGAAGTGTGTCATGAATAGCCAAGGTGTTGGATTGAATCACCATCTCACATAGGAAATCCTGAAAAAGAAATGCAACTCAAAACATAGGTTGAAGAAAATAACTTTTAGATGGGAAGGTAATAGCTTTGTGACTTTAGGAATTTTATGAAGGCCCTTTGAGAATTCTTTTGGATTCTAACTCTCTTTCAGTGCACACCATGGAGCACCCAGTTACTATGATTTGTTTGTGGAAAGAAAATAAAATAAACCTAAACCTTACCGCCTCCACTTCAGCGGGGTCGTACCAGACATTGATGTACGGATGTTGTAAGGCGTCATCCACTGATATCCTTTTTGCTGGGTCAATCACTAGCATCTTTGACAGCAAGTCTCTGGCTTGGCTGGCTGAAAAAAAAATAAATGAAGAAAAAAATTTGTTAAATTTTGATTTTGGCAAGGAAATATTTTGGAGGGAAAAATATTTTTTAAAAAGTCAATTAGCACCTTCCTTCCAAACATCAGCTAACTTCACCAAGTGTTTAGGGAAATGCAAAATGAAACAATTAAATATTTTTTATCCATCAAATACAGACAAATAACACATGGCACAATATTCAATAATCTCATTCATGTTGGTTGCAGTATAAATTGATAAAGATTTTTTTAGAGGGCACATTTGGGAGTATCTTTTAAAATTTTAAATGTGAATACCTTATGACCCAACAGTCCCACTTTTAGGTATACAGTCTAGAGAAACAATTGTACATGTTCAGGAAAAGCATCCAGAAAGGATGCTCACTGCAGCATTGGTCAAGGATTAAACATTTTAAACAATCTAAGTGTTGCTGTTGTTCAGTCACTATGTTCAACTCTTTGCAACACCATGGACTGCAGCACACCAGGCTTCCCTCTCCTTCGCTATCTCCTGGAGTTTGCTCAAATTCATGTCCATTGAGCTGGTGATGCTATCTAACCATCTCATCCTCTGCCACCCCCTTCTCCTTTTGCCTTCTATCTTTCCCAGCATCAGGGTCTTTTCCAAGGAGTCAGCTCTTCTCACCAGGTGATCAGACGATCGGAGCTTCAGCATCAGTCCTTCCAATGAATGTTTGGGGCTGCTTTCCTTTAGGATCGACTGGTTTGATCTCCTTGTAGTCCAAAGGACTCTCAAGAGTCATCTACCTGTACCAATTAAGTTTGGCAGTTTTAAGCCTGGCAGGCTACACAGTCCGTGGGGTCGCAAAGTGACTGAGCAACTTGCACTTTCATATGTATTCACATGGACATGGTATTAAGTGAAAAAATAACTGCAGAATGGCCCATAGATCCTGATGCCACTGTATAAATCTGCCTTTTCCCAATAAAACAACAAACATTTCTCTCTCTCTTTATTTATGGATGTAAATGCATAGAAAAATTCTGCAAGGATCATAGCCAAATTGAAAATCATAGGTACCTCTGAGAGGAAGAAAATTTGTACATGTATTGCTTGCATAATTAAAAATAAAGTTAAAAGAATTGTTTTTTAAAAGGAAACAAAGTGAGTGTACACCACTCATTTTAAAACTTCAGAGCTGCAAAAAAGGACAAAGCAGTATCTGGAGGGAGGCCAGGAAGTTAGAGGTGACTTTTGGAGAATGGGAGAGATAATGAGGACTTTAATGGGAGCAGAAGCTTCAAGGATTGAGAGAAGGGGGCAAATCTGAGAGAAAAAAATCCACAAGATTTAGTAAACAAATTGATGCAGGGAATTTTGTTTATTTATTCAAATATTCAATTTATTCAATATACATCGTCTACTGTGTGCCAGGTAGAGTTTCAGATGCTAGGGATACAAAAAATTTGCACAGTGATAATCAGTAAATGTATTTATTTAAAAACATTGCTGAGTGAAGTGTATTAGTTGCTCAGTCATGTCTGACTGTGTGTGTGTGACCCCATGGACTGTAGCCATCAGGTTTCTCTGAGCATGAGATTTTCCAGGCAAGAATACTGGAGTGGGTAGCCACTCCCTTCTCCAGAAGATCTTCCCAAGCTAGGGATCGAACCATGCTCTCCTGCATCGCAGGTGGAGTCTTTACCATCTGAGACACCAGGGAAGCCCCTAACTTTTCTAAAAGATATTCTAAACATATCCGAAAATACAAAAAATGTTTCAGAAAATAAGGATCCAAACTGATTTGGAAATTTTTATGGTGAAAATATTCAATTTATTCCAAACATGGTAAAACTTCAAATTAAAGAAAGGAAAATCTAAAACTGGTTTGAATTCATGAATATGTACCAATTTTTAATTAGCAACTGTTTATTATTAATGAAATATGGTAAATTATAAAATTTTGAAGTTACAGTAAACATAAAATCCAGAAAACCCAACCTTCCCCACCATCTGGAAGCAATCATTCTTATTATTAATGTATTCCCTTCTAGCTTTATGTACTGTTTCATAATTTTGATTATACTAGAGTTAAAATGTGGCAATCTAATTTTCACATCTACAGCATTTGTATTTCTTGTGTTATTACATTTTAATAAAATATTCACATTTATTTATACTAATTATATATTTTTAAAAAATCACTGGTTAAATTACTGGAAGATTTTTTATTTCTATTAGTCATTTTTCTGGGGATCTCAATTCCAAACACTTCATTTCTGCTACTTCCAAATTGACACTTTGAAGTTGACAAGAGTGACGACAGTACAGAAATATACCATGCTTTTCAGGATTAGTTTCTCTGACTATTAACCTAATAAGTCTGTGTCCATTTCATTGGTTCAAGACCTCTTTGATTTGTAACAGATTTTATACCCAGACTCACACACTCCATGGGTTCTCATGTCACCCACATTTCTGTTCTTGGAAGAGTAGGGGTTGGGGTGGTCTCATCTATGGGAGAATGAACCACTGGAACACAAAATCATCTCACTAAGAAACAATAATCACTACTGCTTGTAGGGAACAAAGTGAGGAAGAGGAAACGATTTTAATTCTTCATCTTTCATTCTTTTGTTTGCAAGTAAATGTCTTACACTCTTTAACAACAGTAGGATAAATCCTTCCCTTTGATTATTTGTGTAATTCTTTATAATTTGCTGATTTTGTGTTACAATTATAATTCAATAATTAAAAAATTCAGAGAATGGTACAGGTAGCTGAAGGGAGAAACCCAACTGTGCAACGAAAGTGTCACAGACACAGAAACAACACTGTACTTAATTTAAAAACCACCATACGGAAGTCTGGAGAAGATAATATGACCCTGGAAAGTTGTAGCACTATATTTCGGTTTCTCCATCTCATATAATTTAATTCTATATTAACTATAAATTAAGTCTGTACATTTAATCTGTAACTAATTAATTGTCCACTGAACAATTTGCAATAAAATTTCACAAGTGTGTGTCCTTTTGTGGGGCAGGGCGGGTGGATTCCCTAATAGCTCAGTTGGTAAAGAATCCACCTGCAATGCAGGAGACCCTGGTTCGATTCCTGGGTCAGGAAGATCCGCTGGAGAAGGGATAGGCTACCTACTCCAGTATTCTTGGGCTTCTGTTATAGCTCAGATGGTAAAGAATCTGCCTGCAATGCAGGAGACCTGGGTTTGATCCCTGGGTTGGGAAGATCCCCTGGAGAAGGGAAAGGTTACCCACTCCAGTATTCTGGCCTGGAGAATTCCATGGACTGTAAAGTCCATGGGGTCACAGGGGAAGCTGAAGTTCCAATACTTTGACCACCTGATGTGAAGAGCCAGCTTATTGGAAAAGACCCTGATACTCTGAAAGATTGAAGGCAAAAGGAAAAGATAAGATGAGGATAAGATAAGCAGAGGATAAGATGGTTAGATAGCATCACTGACTCAATGGATGTGAATTTGAGCAAATTCCAGGAGACAGAGGAGGACAGAGGAGCCTGGTGTGCTACAGTCCATGGGGTCACAAAGAGTCAGAGACAACATAGGAACTGAACAACAACATAGATCCCCTGGAAATAATAATTTTATTATTAATAAATATTTATTATTTTTTATAACAGTTACTGAGCATTTAGTGTGAGACAGGCAGTGTTCTAAGTGCTTGACAAATTATTCAATTAATCCTCCCAATGATCCTATAAGATAGACACTTCTTGCTTTAGTTTGTTAAAGAAGGTACAGAAAGATTAGACAACTTGCCCAGGTTCACATAGATTTTAAGGGATAGGATTCCTTTCCCCAGCAAAGGAAAAAAAATCAGATTTGCTTCATATCCCCAATTTCTGGAATGTCATAAGTTAGAATAAGAATTAAAATATTACTTATATTATACTTTATACCTTGCCAAATTTATTCAATGTCTTTAATCCTATAAAGAAGCCGTTATGATTCCCATTTTGTGGGTAAGAAATTAAGATTCATTACTAAAGTTCATAATGGCAGACATAGTAGTAGAAAAAATTACTTATTAATGGAAGTCTTTATGTTGAAAACAAAATGTGAAAGTAAAAATCTCATTTGTCACTCTAAAATAAAAGATGGTGGTTAAGCATTTAGTAAAATACAAAGAAAACTCAAACATCTATAGTTTCAAGATTTTACTTGAAAATCTTGCATTGAAAATATTTTCCAGAATATAAAAATAAGTGGAACAATTGCTTTAATGTATATATAACGTTGTTCTTTTAGCATTAACATTGCAAAGTAATTTTAGATTCTAAATAAGCCCTGTGAATAGTTAACCCATACCACTGTCACACACTTTATTACTAGTCTTCTCTCTAGATATCCAGAAAATTTTAAAATCCTTGATTACTCTCCCTTTGTCATGAGGATCTTTTAAAAACACCTCTTCTTAAATTGAGGTTGCTGTTCAGTTGCTAACTCGTGTCCGACTCTTTGCGACCTCATGGATTGCAGCATGCCAGGTTTTCCTATCCTTCACTATCTCCCTAAGTTTGCTCAAACTCATGTCTACTGAGTCAGTGATGCCATCCAACCATCTCATCCCCTGTCTCTTCCTTCTCCTCCTGCGCTCAATTTTCCCAGCATTGGGAGAAGTGTGTCTATGGTCTGCTTCACCCACGCAGTGGTTCCGAAGTTATCCCTGAAGGGCTTACCTTTGAGTTTATTGTGCTCAGAGTCCGCTGGGAAGAGGGAATCTGGAAAGAGCTTGGGGAAGGTGAGTCCTGCATACTTGGGCCGATTCTCCACATAGTTTCTTACGGTGGGTTGCAATTTCTTCATGAACTCTGGACATGGTGTTCCTAGTTGTTCAATAACCTTATTCCACTGGTCAATATCTGAGAATTGAATAGTTAAGGGCAAAAACAAGTGCAGGACACCAGCTCTTGCCTTTCACTAGTTGGGAGACTAACTGCTCCTCAGAACTCTGAATAGTTGATAACACAAAAGAAGTTCTAAAAAAACAACGGACAAACATATAAAATCAGATTGTCAGGCAGTGAATCCTCTTGAAATTTTAAATTCACTTTGAGAACACATACACTTTTGAGGAATTAGCATTACTTAACAAAATATGATATCATGAAAGAGTCTTTGGGCTGTGTCAATGGAAAGGTATTTAAATAACACAAGAATTTCTTTTATTGAGTTAAACTTCTATATAGCCATGTAAATTGGAAGAGAAAAATTATAATGACACATAATAATATTATCATGAAATTATTCCATTTATTTTCTAAAATTGACAGATGAATAAATATTTTATAAGATTCATCTATATTTTTCTTAAATTCTTTATAAGATTCTTTTTTCCTCTTGTTCTCTACAAAATGGGAAATTTCCTCATCTGTTAATTTTTTTGACTCATGCACATTACAAATAGAATCAGTATGATAATAATTTATTAACTCTTCATGTTAGTACTATCAATAACAGGTAAGCTAGATTTACTTAGATATATTTTAAATAGAAAACATTAATACAGTTAAATAAACCTCAATGCTTACACTGTAAATTATGAAAAGAGATCTACTTTTTAATACTGTTCAGTTATCATGTCCTAACAAGACATAATTTAATCAGTGATCAAACTTCTGGAGAATTCTAAAGATTTGATCAGGGCAGAGAAGTTTTCAGATTTTCTGTAAAGGAATCTTCTAACAAAGTTAGCAAAATACTCCCAACACACTAGTATAGTTATATTTAGCTACAGTATGGTGGCTCAGATGGTAAATAATTTGCCTATAATGCAGGAGACCCAGGTTTGATCTCCGGGTAGGAAGATTCCCCTGGAGAAGGGAATGGCTACCCACTCCAGTATTCTTACCTGGAGAATTACACAAACAGAAGAGCCTGACAGGTTACAGTCCATGGGGTCACAAAGAGTCAGACACTACTGAGTAACTAACACTTGATACAGTTATTTAATTAAAAAGTGAATTGCTTTTAAAGTAACATTTCCAAAACAATTGCATGGGTTTTTTTACAGTAAACTTTCAGAAAAAGTGAAAGTCACTCAATCGTGTCTGACCTTTTGCAACCCCATGGACGATATAGTCCATGGAATTCTCCCTCCAGGGGATCTTCCCAACCCAGGGATTGAACCCATGTCTCCCACATTGCAGGCAGATTCTTTACCAGCTGAGCCACCAGGGAAGTTTAAGGAGAGTCAAACGTCCTGGAATTAATTAAACAAGAACTATTAAAATGTTTCTTATTAAAAGTTATAATTAAAGTCCCTAGAAGCATTCAGCACATCTTCCTACTTTAGATTGCTCTTTAGATGAAATACTGTTATGGTCCTTGATGTAACTGTTTACCAAAAAGAAACACTAATCTTTATTATTGGCAATGAAATACTTGATTGTTCTAACTGTAAATATGTGGTATAGTCATCTTTAAAAGTGTGTGCCTTTATTTTAACCAATCCATTTCAAGCTCTTTCTTCCCCAAAACATGACTAGTACATTTAAGCATTAAGTACATGTTTTACAGGCATTCACAGGATTGCATCATTAACAACTATGTACTTAGTTAACCATGCGAGTTTTCTCTATAATCATAATTAAACAAATACAATCCAATACTAGATATAATATCTCCTGGCTCTAAACCAAGGTCTTGTTCCAAGGATTTCAGTAGAAAAAAGACCAAGTCTGGAACTGATATAGTAAATATTACTTTAATTTTGCCATAAAATTGACCGTATGTTTGTCACAGGCAATCCCTCTTAAAGAATGCCTCTGAAACTGCTTTCTTAATCTATTAGGTAAACTTATTCACATAAAACAACTAATTTTATTAATATTTAAATAGAAAATAAGGTGATACATTTTAAAAGAACTTTTTAATCATCAGATTTCCACAATGATTATA
>SJYT01029515.1:232905-253100 GCA_006410635.1 Cephalophus harveyi
GTACAGTCATCAAAAAAGCAAAAATATATATATTTTTGATCTACTAGTTCAGAAATCATCATACAACATAATTATCAAATGTATTTAATAAAAATTTTTAAATGTCATCTAGTAGGAATTATTTGAAAATATTCTCATCTAGTTCTAAATTCACTGCATGAAGTTACTCATAAAAAGTTTGTTTTTTTAAATAGAGTATGATAAGATAATGTACAACTATTGACTACTACTAATATCTTCAATAAGTAGTATTGTAATAGATGAAAGAAACAAAGTATGGATTGTAAAAGTGATTATTTGAAATCCTAAGATTGGAAATCATTCCAGCTAATTTTTGTCAGTTAGCCAAGAACTTACATTTAATGTCCTCCTTTTACATTAACTTCCTTGGTTGAGAAACTTTCTAAAATATATAACAAACTGCCTTGAGCCTAACGTATGAATAATGCCTTACTATTTTCTGAAAATTTGGGGTCATAATTTATACCATGTACATTTAAGCTTTCAGAGGCTACCAAGTGGGATCAAGTGGCTTCCCTGGTGACTCAAATGGTAAAGCATCTGCTTGCAATGCGGGAGACCCGGGTTCGATCCCTGGGCTGGGAAGATCCCCTGGAGAAGGAAATGGCAACCCACTCCAGTACCCTTGGCTGGAAAATCCCATGGACAGAGGAGGCTGGTAGGCTACAGTCCATGGGGTCGCAAAAAGTCAGATGTGACTTAGCGACTTCACTTTTTCTTTCAAGTGGGATCATAAAGAGTTGTTAGTGGCTTCATTCTTCTATGCCCTTTGAATTATTTTATCTCCATTTTGTTTTTCCATTGATTACTTTTTCTTATGATGAATATGGTTTCCAGAGTTGACATCTTTGTGAATTCAGATTTGCTTTTTACTCTGCTCTAAGCCTTATATTCAGTATTGTGTGCAAAAATGTAGACATCTCTTCACAACTTAAAGAATATGAGTGTTTGTCCCCAAATTCTTAACTATGCTTTTAAAGATAATATTGTTTAAGAATACTGTCTTTAGAAAAGCTCCAGGAGTGACTACTTTTTTCTTGCAAGACAAGCAGCTACCTGGCTGGCACTGTGTTGTGTAATATTGGGTGGCTTTATGTTAGCCCTTCAATGAATGTGCATTAGGAGGTGGAGGTATGCATGCCATCATGTGTTAGGCATCATGATAAAAAACTGCAGTTCCAAAACTGAATATTCATAACTTAGGGAACTTATAAAAATGTAGATCACTCCCCTCTCCCCATTGATCTACAAGATTCTGAATGCATATGCTTGAGATGATATCATTAAGAAACATCACAGTAATTGCAATCCAGGTGGCCCCTGGTATATTTGAGAAATACTGACAATATCTTGTGAAAAAATAAGTCCAGATCTAAGAATAAAGTACTAACCTGTTTTAGTTTTATGACACAGATTAGTTTAGGGTCAATTTCACCAAAATATTATTCCACACCTTTTGCTATGGAAAACTTAGGGGTTGTTCACATGAAAACATGACAAGGAAAGAAAAATCCTAATATTTGTTCCCTTTCCGCATGTCACTTTCTCGAAAAGACCATGAGAAATTATGACAAGTGTCACACATAAGCTCTATGCAGAGAAAAAGGGGTTCTACTCATGAATACCTATAGAAGGATTCAAATTACATGTTGCCATCATAAAAATACAGGTTGATATCATGTTGTATGGAGTGCTACTCATAGGAAGCATAAAAGCTATTCAATATAAGTTCAAACTATTTTACTATTTTTCAGTAATTACTCCATAATTTTCTATGATAAAATTTGTTCTCAAAGAACTCTCACTTCTGAGAACATTGTAAAATTCAGGCTAGAAATATATCTATATTCATATGACAAAGGTCTGGATTCAGATTTTCATGGTTCTGTCTTGAGTTTTTTGTTACTTTAAAAACATTTTTATGGAGAAGGAAATGGCAACCCACTCCAGTAATCTTGCCTGGGAAATCCTATGGGCAGAGGAGACTGGTGGGCAGAGTCAGACACGACCGAGGGAGGGGCAGGCGCTAGAGGCCCCAGAGCTTCTGATGGCAGAGCCAGCACCGTGGCTGAGGACTCTCGGCTCCCAGGCCTCTCAGCAGATAGGAGCACAGAAAACTCGAGCCTAGAATACGCCTGAGGGCTTTCCTGCCAAAGCAGGGGACGCGGGTTCCACCCTTGGTCTGGGAAGACCGCACGTGGCAGAGCAGCTGAGCCCATCCATCACAGCCACTGGGCCGGGGCTCTCGGGCCCAGGAGCCGCAGTACCGAGGTCTGTGGGCACCAGAGCCCGTGCTCCCCAACGGGAGGAGCCACCGCGGTGAGAAGCCCACGCCCCCCTAAGGGGCAGCCCCTGCTCACCACAGCTAGAGAAAGCCCACGCCACATGAAGACCCTGCACAAGCATAAATAAAATCATTAAAAACACACACACAAAAAAAAAATAAAAAAAAAATAAAAACATTTTTACTTTTTTCATTGAAAAGTGTTATTTTCATCTTGATAGTCCCCCTCAAATTCTAGAAATATGAATAAGTGACAATGAAAAATTATAACTAACATCTGTTTTCATTATAAATGAGCACAGGAAGGGGAAATATTATAAGCTAATAACACTTGGAAAAAGTCCAAGCTGACAGTTTGATTAAAAGGCTATTTGTCAATCACTGGAAGCTGATTGCTCATGGAATACTGTGGAACAAGAAATATCCAGAGGCTGATATCTGAAGCATGATATATATGCATCTCAGCATAATCTATTTCATCTAATAAATCTATTTATCATTGTAATCTATATTTATTTACAAAGCAAAAAATATTGAAGAGACACTTCACATATAAGCAAATTCAATACATGTTAATATGTATCACAATGTAGAATTTTCATTAAACTATTGAGGGTTAATCTTTAGGGCCACTCATTTGTACAGGTCCCTTGCAAAATTCTATGTCTAGTTTTGTATTTGTAATATTAATTTTTTCTTTACATAACAGCTTCCTCCAACTGCATTATATTCTGGCCTCATAAAGACTAGATCCGACTCTACCTGCATTTTGAAACTGGAAGATGTCTTGGAAATCATTTAAATTGACATCTGTATTTGATAGCTGAAAAATGTTGAGATGTTTTAAAACTGGTAAGTAAAATGACTTTAAGCAAGTAGCTGATGCAAACAGCTCCCAACACTAAAAGAAATACAAAATTCTATTTAACAGTTTTGGTAACTCTCTACTCTGTTCTGTGAAAACCTCTCTGAAAGACTACACTCATTTCTGGATATAACACTATGTAAGAAAAAGGTTTAGAAGGGACAATAAAGTTTATATGAGGTAAAGAAAACATGCTATATGAGGCATACTTGACAAAACTTTTTATGTTTCAATTCAAAAAGAAAGGAGAAAATCCATGCCTCCTCCATCCTAGCACTTTGATTCCTCTTTTCCCTTAGTTGTTAACACCTTCTAGTATACCAGGGCTTTTATTTTAAATTTCATGATGATAAGGATTTTTATCAATTTTCTTTACATGTATATTCCTAGGTATAAGCACATAGCAAGTGCTCAAAATATTTGTTGAATAAATAAATGTCTATTTTATGTTCAATTAGAGTTTTTCAAGGAGATAACTTGAAAAATAGGGAGAGAAAGTATTCAAAGAAACAAAAGTTGAGAAATTCCAGGAATTGGAGAAAGGTTGAAATTTAGGTAACAAAGAGAATCCTGAGAGGTAAATAAAAAGAAATCGAGACCTAGTCACATGGTAGAGAAACAGCAACTAACCAAAGATCAAGAAAAAAATTCCTAAATGAAAGAAGGGAAAAAAGACAGAGTATGTCCAAAGATGACTATCACACTGACAGCTAATTATTCAACAGTAATATTAAAAAGAAAAAGCCAGTGGAAAAACACTTCTAAAATGTTGAAAGAAATAACTCTCAATCTAAAATTCTATATCCAACAAAACTATCTTTCTAGTAGGGAATACAATCAGAAAACAGCTTTATCATCAAAGACTTCTAAAGAACTTCTAAAGGATATACTTCAGAAGGAAAGAAAATAATTCCAAAGTAAATAGTCAAATTGCAAGAAATACTGATAAGCCAAGAAAATTATAATCATAAGGGTAAATGTAAACAAACTCTTTACATAACCAAATGATAATGTCAATTTATGAGGTTCAAAGAAAAAAACTAAAATACTGAGCATAGATAGCATATTTAAATTGGTACAGTAATGATCTAAATTATTAGTATGTGGTAGGATCCTTGTGTGTTCAGGAGAGAGATAAAAATTATCTGAATTAAAACAGAAATTCTCCACAAACTGAACTATAGATTCAATACAATTCCAAAATAAATGCAAATAGGGATCATTTTATAGAAGTTAGCAAGCCAATTCTAAAATATTTGAGGAAAAGCAATGGCTCATTAATAGCTAAGGTACTTCTGAAGAAGACAAAGAAGGAAGATATTTATCTTATCTGATATGTGTGTAGTATACACTTGTATTCATTAAGAAAAGGTAGTTGTGGTATAGAGACAGACAAAAAAGACAACAACGACAACTCATAATGAAACAGAATACAGAGCCAAGAATCTAACACCCTTTCCCTCTAAATGTGAAAACTTATGACAAAGACAGCATTATAGAACAATGAAGAAAGAATTAGCTATTCCTCCTCAGTCAGTAACTGGAAATGAAATTCCTCTTTCACACCATACACAAAAATCATTTCCAAGTGAACTAGAAGCTTAAATATAAAAGATTAAACTTTAAAATACTCACACCAAAACTAAAAGAGAATATAAATGCATCAAAGGATTCTTAAGAAAGACATAAATAAATGAACTATAAAAAAAGCAAATTTCAAAATCAATATAAAATAAAATGGCAAAATATTCTAAATAAGGGAAAGGATATTTTCAACACATAAAATGGACAAAGGTACCACAATAAATAAAGAATTCCTACAAATTAGTTTTTAAAAATACAATTAAAAAATTTGTAGTAAAAAAACAGAAGATATATTACCAGGAGGAAATACTAATGGCCAGTAAATAGGAAAAGATGCTTGCAAAGAAAATATAAATAAAAGCTGCAATGGATAGGATTTTACATCCAAGAGATTGCTAACAAATTTAAAAACAAATCTGATGATATCAAGAGTGGGTTTGGATGTGGAGTAGAGTTACTTATATATATATATACTGTTACTCTGGAAATCAATCTGATGTTATCAAAACACAGTCAAGCTTAAAATGTGCATACCTATGAGTTCTGGTGTGACTTCCCAGATGATTCAGTGGTAAAGAATCCACCTGCCAAGTAGGAGACTTAGGTTCAATTCCTGGGTGGAAAAGATCGCCTGGAGAAGGAAATGGCAATCTACTCTTATTGCTGCCTGGGAAATCCTACAGAGTGGCATGGTACATGGCTCAGCAACTAAACAACAATGATCCCAGGCATTCATCATAAAGGATCTTGTCCATGTGCTCCTAGAAACATATATTCATTGTTTATAAAAGTGAAAACAAAAACTCAATATATTTCAAAGTCTATTTATAGAAGAACAGATTTATTGTATTAATAGAACATTCATATACAGGACTGCTATACAGCAATGAAAATGAATGAACTATTTCTGATGTATCAACACAGATAAACCTTAAAAATATAATGCTAACTTCAAAAAAAGCTTGCTTTTGAAAAAAAAGCAAGTCACAAAATAATAATAGCACAATATGCAAAATGGATAAAATTAAATGGAAGGAAAGTTATGACCAACCCAGACAGCTTATTAAAAAGCAGACACATTACTTTGCCAACAAAGGTCCGTCTAGTCAAGGCTATGGTTTTTCCAGTGGTCACGTATGGATGTGAGAGTTGGACTGTGAAGAAAGCTGAGTGCTGAAGAACTGATGCTTTTGAGCTGTGGTGTTGGAAATGACTCTTGAGAGTCCCTTGGACTGCAAGGAGATCCAACCGGTCCATCCCAAAGGAGATCAGTCCTGGGTGTTCATTGGAAAGACTGATGCTAAAGCTGAAACTCCAATACTCTGGCCACCTCATGTGAAGAGTTGACTCACTGGAAAAGACCCTGATCTTTTGGGAGGGATTGGGGGCAGGAGGAGAAGGGGATGACAGAGGATGAGATGGCTGGATGGCATCGCTGACTTGATGGACGTGAGTATGAGTGAACTCCGGGAGCTGGTGATGGACAGGGAGGCCTGGCATGCTGTGGTTCATGGGGTCGCAAAGAGTCGGACAAGACTGAGCGACTGAACTGAACTGAAATGATATGTTGTTTAGGGATAAATATGTATGTGGTAAAAATATAAGGAAAGTCCAAGAGATTGTAAAAACATGCCTTTAGGAATGGGGTGACCTCTGGGGAAGACAGGATATAACTGAGCAGGAGCACACACAAAAAGTTCATAGGTATTGATAATGTTCTAGTTTTTTAACCTGAGTGGTAATATATGTGTGTTCATTTTACTAATCTTTTCAAAAGCTATAAATTTAATATTCTTCTAATTCACTTGCATAATATATTTTGTAATTTCAAAGTAAAAGTGTCTGCCAGGGTGAAATTCATTAGGAGACCTCCTAATAGAAAAGTATCTCAGTAGTTGAATTCTGATTTTTCTGTAGAAAGTTAAACACATTTGATTTGAATAAAAATTTAATTAAAATATATCAAAATACAGCTACTAATAAAGGGTTTCCCTGGTGGCTCAGACAGTAAATAATCCACCTCCAATGCAGGAAACCTGAGTTCAATCCCTGGGCTGAGAAGATCCCCTAGAGAAGGATATGGCAACATACTGCAGTATTCTTGCCTGGAAAATCCCATGGACAACGGAGCCTGGTGGGCTACAGTTCATGGAGTCGCAAACAATCAGGCACGACTATGTGACTAAGCACACAACACAAAAATATAGCTACGAATAAAGTAGCATAAAAATGCATTCAATTTTAAGAACTGCTTTTGGTTATCTAAATTTCTCAAAGCTAAAAATAATGTGAATTTGTTTAGATATAAAAAATAAAGGGTATAAGACCATATTTTTAAGTTTTGTTGTTATTTTTTGTATTAAGAAGACATGTATAGCTCATATTGCACTGACTTTTATCAATCATTTATTTTGAGAATGTCTTCATATAAATGATATGTTAAATAAAACAAATATGACTGCCTACAATGTATTGTATAGATGTATACTACACACATTATATATATATATATCTAGTAGATTAAATATAATTTTATTGCCACTTTCAGATGTCATGTTTAATAATGCGTTCTAGCCCTGGCTGGATTCTCATTTGCCAATATGACCTTAGAAAATTAATCGTGTTTCTTTGGACCTTTGTTTCCTCATATACAACATGCAGACTATACATACTGGTATCTCAAAAATAGATAACTGACAAGGATGTACCATGCAGCACAGGAAACTCTGCTCAATACTCTTTAATAACCTAAATGGGAAAATAATCTGAAAAAGAATAGATACATGTATATGTAGAAGTAAATCGCTTTGCTGTACACCTGAAAATAACATAACATTGTTAATTAACTATAATACAATATTAATAAAAATACTAGGAAACAGGAAAAGCTTTTTAGAACTCGGTCATTTCTAACAGTTTTGGTCTACAAATATGAAAATAGCCATCCTATTGGTTCAGGCTACTGGTTCTTATCATGGTCCCAAGGGTCTTAGCTTCCTCTACAGGATAATCCAGTCCTATTCTTCTAAGTAGGGCTTCCCAGGTGACTCAGTGGTAAAGAATCCATCTGCAATGCAGGAGATGCGGGTTGGATCCCTGGGTGGGGAAGATCCCCTGGAGGAGGGCATGGCGACCCACTCCAGTATTCTTGCCTGGAGAATCCAATGGACAGAGGAGCCTGGCGGGCTACAGCCCATGGGATCACACACAGTCGGACACGAGTTAGTAACTAAACAACAACAATAATTCTTCTAAGTAATGAAGAATTCAGAATGTTCACTTTTTTGCTTCTTGTGAGTGGAATATGGTGAGGAAAGTGGATTTATCTGAGTTTCAGGGAACTGTGAAGAATAGTGAGAACAAATTCTTCATTTTCTTTGAAAAATTAGATGAGAGCAAGCAAGTTCAGCACAGAAGGCTGAGCTAGAAATCATGGGACCAAAGGCTCTTATACAGGAATAGAATATTGGAGCTTGTCAATAGAAAAATTCCTGGCCATGTCAACTGCAAATTCCATTATCAAGCAATGTTTGGAATGTCTACCTTAGAAACTTAAAAATGAAAGAGATCCACTTTCCTGATGGCTTAAGTACAGCCTTGTCCACTGACAGAAGCCTGAGGAACACTACCTATTCTTCNAATAGAAAAATTCCTGGCCATGTCAACTGCAAATTCCATTATCAAGCAATGTTTGGAATGTCTACCTTAGAAACTTAAAAATGAAAGAGATCCACTTTCCTGATGGCTTAAGTACAGCCTTGTCCACTGACAGAAGCCTGAGGAACACTACCTATTCTTCAACTCATTTACCCTGCACTGAGTGAGTGCCTGCTGTATGCCAGTGATACGCAAGACTTCTCAAAAATCTCTTTCAGTCCTGAGGTTCACCAGTTTTCACAAGATGCATAGTGTTTTGCCCCTGAAACAAGTCATCTCTCTCATTTTCAGATTGCTATCCACCCGTGGATTTCTATCTGTTAATTGCCTTTGAGCTGTGCTGCTGATCATTAGAAAGATGTAGTACATGTATACAATGAAATATTACTCAGCTATTAAAAATCATGAAATAATGCCATTTCCAGCAACACGGATGGGCTAGACAGTGTCGCACTGAGTGAAGTAAGTCAGACAGAGAAGGAGAAATATCACATGACATCCCTTTTATGTGGAATCTTAAAAGAAATGATACAAATGAACTTGCAAAACAGATAAAGACTCACAGATTTGGAAAACAAACTCATAGTTCCGAGGGGGAAGGGATAGTTAGGGACTTTGGGAAGGTCATGTACACTCTGCTATATTTAAAATGGATGCCCAACAAGGCCCTATTGTATAGCCTGTGGAATTCTGCTCAATGTGATGTGGCAGCCTGGAGGGGAGGGGAGTTGGGGGAGAATAGATACCTGAATATGTATGGCCGAGTCCCTTCACTGTCCACCTGACACTATCACAACATTGTTAATTGGGTAAACCTGGATACAAAATTAGAAGTTTAACATTAAAAAAAAAAGAGATTGGTAGCCTAAAAATGATTTCTTTTTAAAACTCTGACTTATTAATCGACTTTTGGTAAAAATTGAGAAAGTAAGTTTCAGGTTTCCATGCAGATCTACAACTGTCAAAGTCCCAGCTAACTTGAGGTAGGGTATTTATTTTCTGCATTTTTCACTGGAAAATCTGTGAGTCTATTTTTGTTGTCTAGGTGATCGCACAGCTGTTTTTTTGGCTTCCTGGACTAGGGTGGTGGTACAGGACAGACTGTAATAAACAACAAATTGTGTCTGCTGTAATGCATGACTGGAGGAAGTCTCCCCACTTCACCCTCTTTTATTTGTCTTTTGTGCTCTTTTCATTAATACCATCTGATAATAAAAATTACTTGTAACTAACTTAACTATGATCATATTTTAACCAGGAAATTTCCAAGAAGCATTTATAGGAGAGTTTCTTCCTCTTCTAGAGAAACTAGAATTATCCAACGTTATCCCAGAAGGCCTTGATTATAGTCATTCTTCTTGTGCAGGGATGTTTGAACACAATATTATTATAATTATATGCATAATGA
Source organism: Cephalophus harveyi (assembly GCA_006410635.1). NCBI lineage: Eukaryota > Metazoa > Chordata > Mammalia > Artiodactyla > Bovidae > Cephalophus > Cephalophus harveyi. Next base: position 242,725 of record SJYT01029515.1, read on the forward strand.
GCTATATCTTGATGCCAACACATGGATTATAAACGTTTCTATTTGAATTAAATACTAGTTCAAATGAACTAAATCATCTTAGATGGGATAGTTGGAAAGATTCATGACTCAGAAGTTGCTTTATGAAGGCCACCAATGATGACACATGTATTAGTATGTGTTGATCGTTAATCCATCAGAGATTATCTTTGCAGACTCAACGGGGTGCAGTGGTGTATGATTGCACCTGTATGTGAGTGAGCATGAATTAGATGGACGTGCAACTGGTATACTGAAGTCTTTAGTAAGGAAAATGAATATGCAAATTTCAGAGCTCTATAGGATGCTAACTGTCTACTTTAAGAGGAAATTCATTCCCTATGCATTTTGTGTGCTGTGATACCTCACAGTTGTCAATGTGGCCAAAGGAATTTCAGAGTCATTTTTAAAGTATAACTGTGCATGGTGAAGGTGAAGTCACTCAGTCGTGTCCGACTCTTTGCGACCCCGTGGACTGTAACCCACTAGGCTTCTCTGTCATTATTATAAACCCATACACTAAATCACACTCTCCATATTTTTTTAATACTGGAAAGCCTATAGAACCCTTATTTGCTAATTATTAGCTGCTTGAGAGATCACTTTTACTTAACCAAGTGATATACATTTGTTTTCTTTGGATTTTTCATATAATCATTATTAATTAATGAGGTTTTAATCATTGTACTTGTTGATAATGTGGAGAGAATAAAAGCAGTAATGGAGCTATTATTCCTAGACATTAGGGAATGAGAAAAATTATTTTAGAAGATCATTTTTAAAAGGAAATTCATATGAATGTTCTCTGAATATGTGTTAATAATAAACTGATTGCATTTATGAGTGAACATAAATTTAACTGATAAAAGATTTCCATGCCAAATGAATATTTCTTACGGTATAAAAGCATAAATCTTTAATCTTAAACTAAAAGATTTTGTCATTTATTATCTAGCTATGGATATAACAACTGACACAACTGAGCGACTAACACTTTCACAACAAAAAACAGTAAAACCTAATAAGAGTATATCATTGTTATTAGTTTCATAAGACTGAATTAAGGCAGATCTTTTGATAGTAATTGAATGTTTCATATGTGTTACAATATTATCTACATACAATCTTGCTAGGAGACAAGGCTACTCTACCATGATGCCAGCTGGTAAATATTTGACATTGGAGTTTCATAGAACCCCTCTAAGGGCAGTGAGGATTTACCATCAATAGTATTATACTGGAGACCTAATGGAATTGATTGAAAATATTACCCATAGAGACCCCTGGCTTCTAAGAAGGATACGATCAGTGCCAGGAAACAGCACTGCACCTTTTATCATTTCTCCCATGATGCACCCTACTGACCACATGTCAACTGAAAACAAAAATGAAATGAAGATAAACAAGAAGACAGGAATAGAACAGCAAATAAACAAAAACACTTCACTACGCAGGCCTTGGAGCAATGGTCTGACCTTTTGCTGACTGGATAAACAGCGCTTTAAAACACTTAACAGTGCTTTAAAACAGTGGGGTGGGAAGTACACAAGAATGTCAGGGCCCTTTCTGCTATGCAACTGAACTAACCATGCCATTCAATGCCACCTAATGTATGATAATATTACTTTGCAATTATAATGCAATGATTAATTTAGGTTCTGATTTAAAAGGTCTGATTTGCATTCATCTCCTAGAATCCTACTGATTTGTATTGTAAATTATTCTAGATTGTGTTAATGTGGGAAACATGCAAATTGGTTTCTCTTTCATTCTTTTGTATACCATACTTGGAGAAAGAAAAAAAAGAAAGATTGAGCTGCCTGCAACCTCAGAAGAAAGAGTTTCTTTTATAAGACACACTTACTCTTATTTATAAATATGAATAAATTTCCGGAAGTGAAATGCCAGTTCAACAATGAGTGTTTTGGAATAGGCTGGTTCAGTTTCATTGACTCTCACCGAAGAAGTACGTTTTTAAACAGGAAGCTTTGTCTTATTCTCATAAAAACAATTGCTTTCTAACTGTCCTTGGTTACTCACGTGTTCCTACTGAAAACTCAGAAAGAAAGATAGGTCATTCTTATGAGGAAAATTAACCTAGAAGAATAAGGGAAGTTGAGGGGAACAAATAGGGAAAGACATTAAGATAGCACACTAGAATTTTGCTCCACTTATTCTTCCAATTATATATTGTAATTTGGCAGTGACCTTACAGAATTCCTCGAGATTCTTTCCCAGGTGAAGGTCTCACTCAGGTTAAATGCAAAGTTTGACCAAATACCTAAACAGAGTTATCACTGCAAAGAAATGGTTATAGCTATGAAGGTGACAAGCATACCCAGAGAAGCAAATTTGTCTTGCTTCCATTTTAGGAAAGCAAGTGACATGCAAAAAGATCAGGAAAAGATAGAGCAAACAGTTGTGCATCCTTTTATTATGAATACATTTGGAATTCAAGATAATATCTGTCTCACAAGAGGTTGGTATTGTGAGCACTTTGATTAAAGGGCAAAAAGATTCTCTTAAACAAAATTTGCTTTTGAATTGTAAATATTCTTATCATCAAAATGACCAGTCTAAGTTGTTATTTACCATGTATCTATTTTTTAGAGATATTGTGGGAGAGAGAGATTTTTTTTTTAAAAAAGAGAGAGAGCTAAAGGCTCAGTAAGCAAGGTTTTCTCTTGCCTGCATCAATTTAAACATTTGGAAAAAGGTTATTTCTGCCCCAAACCTATCTGCTAGTTAAAAAACATCTATTTCTATATTTATGTAATGAAAAAATGTCTCTTTTATGTTATCTCTGGCAGACAGTTTTTTTTTTCTGCTGCAGAACCAATGCCATTGCTTTCTAACTGTATGTGTGTGTGTCACTTGGTCATGTACAACTTTTCGTGACCCCATGGACTGTAGCCTGCCAGGCTCCTCTGTCCATGGAATTCTCCAGGCAAGAATACCGGAGTGGGTTGCCATTTCCTCCTCCAGCGGATCTTCCTGACCCAGGAATCAAACTCAAATCTTCTGTGTTGTGTCTATCTGAGCCACCAGGGAAGCCTTCTAAATGTATCAACTTGGCCAAGTTATTGACTCTCTCTTTTCATCCTCTAAAACATGGATGGCATTTATCATGTAAAAATTTTTTGACTTAAAAGGATTATGCCTGGTAAAGATCCTTCCATATTGCCTGGCATATAGTAAGTTATCAATAAATGTTTGTTATGTATCATGTATTATATATATATTAGAATTAATATACATAGAGAAGGCTTATTCATTTAATATTTATATACTATTATACTATATCTTATATTAATATCTATAATTAAGACATTTTTCCAATGAGGGAAGCTTACCACTCCCTGGGCAATCCTTTTCAATGTTGAAACCACTTTGAAAGGCACTCCACGTATTAAATCACAGTTGACTCCATGGAATTTCTCTCCATTATCTAAATCGGAATTATCTTGTTTTCTAATACAAATAATAATCTTAAAATAGAATCTGTGACCCCTGACCACTCTTGCAAAACTGACAAATTTTCCTCTTTCAGACTAGAATCCCTTGTGTTTTCTTCTCCCTCACCTAATGCTGTTAAACAGCAACAACAGATGCCCTACAAGAAGTCTTAGTCCTGGGGTTACTTCAGTCTCACTTGGCTCTAGATAGCTGTTGGAGTTGTTGTTAGATAGTTGTTAGATAGTTGTTGTTAGCAGTTAATAACTGCTGTGTCTCTCAGTTCTCACTTATGTGGCTCTGCGGAATACAGATATTCTAAAGTAAAAGAAGAACATTTTTGGAAATATATCTTCATGATAGAAGCTACAATTGTAGACTTAATAGATCACAAAGCCTTTGTGTGAAAATAATGCAGAGATACAAACTCAAGATCTGAACTACTGATGAAAATACTGAATTCCATTTGCTTTATCTAATGTACCTTTTCTGAGTTATAATACCCTGGAAACCTCTCCAAATTCCAGTTTCCATTTAACTTTCCTCACAATTCACTATTCCTATAGACTCTCCATGCTTATGCCACAGAAATGCTAAGCCTTATGCCTGGCCTAGAAGCTAAATTGGTAAAGAATCTACCTGCAATGAAGGAGACCACCTGCAAGGCAGCAGACCCAGGTTCAGGGATCAATCCCTGGGTCAGGAAGATCTCCTGGAGGAGGAAATGGCAACCAACTCTAGTATTCTTGTCTGGGAAATCCCATGGACAGAGGAGCCTGGTGGGTTAGAGTACATGGGGTCGCAAGAGTCGGACATGACTTAGTGACTAAACCACCACCACCATTATAAATTACAAAAAGGGGAGTAGATGCATATGAGTTTATATAGATTTTTATTACTCAAGACAGGATGAACTTTCAAGAGAATGTCATTGCAACAGCCACTAGCGAGGGATTTTATTAATTAGTCATCATAATTAAAACAAGAAATAGGGAATAAAAGAATTTGGTATTAGATCTTTTAAATCCTTTGGGGATGAGGGGTGAAAGCCCTCCCTCAACTAATCATCTATATGCTTATCAAGATAAGACTGGGTTATTTTATGAAAATTTCAAGATATTCCAATGAATACCAACTGTGCATAGACCTTAGAAGAAATTGGCAAATTCAATCATAGTTGGAAACTGGATTTTGTTGCTCTCTGAGACAGTCTGATATTGTATGTGAGTTTCCATAAGATTTTTGTACACTAATGCCACCCAGGCAGAATTTTAGTTCCTTCCATGATTCTGATCATTACATTCCTTTTATCATCAGTATTTCCAGAGAAAGCAGATTCATTTGCAATTGTGGCACACAGAAACTGATTTAGTTTTGATGTTACTAAAATATGGTTATCAGTTTTCTAAGGGAGAAAATCTCAAGTGTATCATTTGTCAGGCATTAAATTATGCTAAATTATCATTTTTCTACTCTAGTCGAGAGATAGAAGTAAAATAATATTGGTCATGACAGTTTAAATTGTTGTTGTTGTTTATTCACGTCTGATTCTTTTGTGACCCCATGGGCTGTAGCCTGCCAGGCTCCTCTGTCCACGGGATTTCCCAGGCAAGAATACTGAAGTGGGTTTCCATTTCCTTCTCAAGGGGATCTTCCTGACCTGGGGGTCAAATCTGCATCTCCTGCATTTGCAGGCAATTCTTTACCACTGATCTACCAGGGAAGCCTCTAGTGAAGAAAATGGCAACGCACTCCAGTATTTTTGCTTGGGAAATCCCATAGACAGAGGAGCCTGGTGGGCTACGGTCCATGGGGTTGCAAAGAGTAAGACATGACTTAACAACAAGGTTGTGTCACTTTAAATCTAAATATAGAGAGCACTTTATTGCTACTTCCACACCCCAGTGGCTTGATTTGTGATTTATGATGAAATATTTTTTGGACTATATGAGCTTCCATCCAGCAACCTGACAAATGTTTCCTGTCTAGGAGATTATGTGGTTCCGGTAACACAATTATGAGACCACACTGCTTTTCTCTTTAACCTAATTATATCTTCATTTAGCATAGGATTCAGACAATGGGTTTTGATAGATCTTTCAACAAGCACTTCAAAGTACAATAGAAGATTTAATATGGTTTTCTAAGATCAGAACACCATTTCTTTAAAATGTTTGCTTTAAAAGTTCAAAATTTAATTAGATATTTTACAAAAACACATTGTTTTAAACTTTAGTGCAAAGATAGAATTATGAAAAACTACCGATATGTATAAATAAACTGTGAATGTACCTATTTCGCACCTGTGGATCTAACTAAGAAAAATAAAAAACATCCATGGAACACAATGCTAAATATTCTAGTTCCAGGAAACAGACTTTTCTCCTTGGATCTAGCTATTCAACTTGCTTTTCTTTCTTTATAACTTCTATGGCATCATATTAATTTTTAATGTTTTTTTATAGATGTTATACCATTGATTTTCTTTTTTAATGAAACAATAAAATCCATTGAAACTTACTATAAAGAAGAAAAACTTTAGCTTATGTTAAATTATAAATAAAACTGTAGACTAATAATTTTCAAAATACTCTGCCATAAAAAGGCTTAAGTCATTTTTTATTGCACCAAAATATTTTAAATTGTCATCTTTAAAATCTCTATAATTCTGCAGTGTGTATAAATAAGGAAGCTGAAGAAATCCTAATGTTGAAAAAATGATTTTTTTCTTCAAACTTTTCATGTTTTGATGAACACATAGTAAATGCTTGGCTCTGAATGTTTCACATTATCACCAAATTAAATACAAGTTCCCTGAAGATTGGGATAATTATCCTCATTTCATTTTACACATCAACTTGCAGAAGTGCTTCAGTAAGTGACGAACTACTCATTTTCTTTTCTTTTACTGTCTATTTCACAGATAATTTTGGTTTCTCATCACTTGAGAATTTTTTTTCTAGGCGGTCTTTTGGTTATTTCTATTTTTTAATAGTTTATCTAATTCAATTTGAAGGCTATATTTGGGCTAAGGTGCCCCCAAACTAATTCCATGTCATAAAAATTGGAGTTCTTTATATTTTAAAGTTATTTACAGGTATGTGTATGTTTGTAAGGGGCTTCCAGGTGGCGCTAGTGGTAAAGAATGAACCTACCAATGCAGGAAATATAAGGGACGCAGGTTCAATCCCTGGGTCAGGACGATCCCCTCAAGGAGGCATGGCAACCCACTCCAGTATTCTTGCCTGGAGAATTCCATGGACTGAGGAGACTGGTGGGCTATAGTCCATAGAGTCGCAAAGAGTCAGACATGACTGAAGCAACTTAGCACACAAAGCACGTATGTTGGTAAACATCTAAACATCTAATGATGATATAATATACATATATATTGTATCATCACAGCAGTTCTGTAAGGCTGGCAAAGGAGGTATTATACAAAATACACTGAAACTCCTAGGAGATAATTTATGCCTAAAATGAAGAGGACCAGAGCCAGCTCTTGGAACCATTATGCTCTGTAGTCTCATCTGACTGCTGAAGGGAGAGGGTCCCACAACAGGTTACCACTATTCGTGGATTTCATCCCAAGAGCCAATCAGGCTAAGGGTAGCTGGAATGGAATAGCACAGTAACGACTAAGGAATCTGTCTGGTTGTTTGTAGTTTTACCCTGTCAATTAGTTCAATTTATTTTTAAAGATCTTCCAGTACTCTGTCTACAGAACTGTAGAGGAACAAGGAAAAGCAATATGCTTTTAAACCTTTCAATATCTATTTCTCTCCTCTTTCACTTTCATCAAGAGGCTTTTTAGTTCCTCTTCACTTTCTGCCATAATGGTGGTGTCGTCTGCATATCTGAGGTTATTGATATTTCTCCCAGCAATCTTGATTGCAGCTTGTGCTTCTTCCAGCCCAGTGTTTCTCATGATGTACTCTGCATAGAAGTTAAATAAGCAGGGTGACAATATACAGCCTTGATGTACTCCTTTTCCTATTTGGAACCAGTCTGTTGTTCCATGTCCAGTTCTAACTGTTGCTTCCTGACCTGCATATAGGTTTCTCAAGAGGCAGGTCAGGTAGTCTGGTATTCCCATCTCTTTCAGAATTTTCCACAGTTTGTTGTGATCCACACAGTCAAAGGCTCTGGCATAGTCAATAAAGCAGAAATAGATGTTTTTCTGGAACTCTCTTAGTTTTTCCATGATCCAGCAGATGTTGGCAATTTGATCTCTGGTTCCGCTGCCTTTTCTAAAACCAGCTCAAACATCTGGAAGTTCACGTTATGACCAAACTAGATAGCATATTCAAAAGCAGAGACATTACTTTGCCAACAAAGGTCCATCTAGTCAAGGCTATGGTTTTTCCAGTGGTCATGTATGGATGTGAGAGTTGGACTGTGAAGAAGGCTGAGCGCCCAAGAATTGATGCTTTTGAACTGTGGTGTTGGAGAAGACTCTTGAGAGTCCCTTGGACTGCAAGGAGATCCAACCAGTCCATTCTGAAGGAGATCAGCCCTGGGATTTCTTTGGAAGGAATGATGCTAAAACTGAAACTCCAGTACTTTGGCCACCTCATGTGAAGAGGTGACTCATTGGAAAAGACTCTGATGCTGGGAGGGATTGGGGGCAGGAGGAAAAGGGGACGACCAAGGATGAGATGGCTGGATGGTATCACCAACTCGATGGACGTGAGTCTGAGTGAACTCCGGGAGTTGGTGATGCACAGGGAGGCCTGGCGTGCTGCGATTCATGGGGTTGCAGAGTCGGAATGACTGAGCGACTGAACTGAACTGAACTGTTACCTGTTTCTGGGGCACGGGGGCTCCTGGGGAAACAGCAGTCCTGGTGGAGCTACGTGCATGGTCACCCAAATGCTTCTCTCCAAGACATCGAGGTCCATCACCTCAATTTATTTTTTCCTGTTCCACCACCAAAGCTGGTTCACTGTGCCCTCCTTTACTTTCTGTCCCCTCTCAGTATACCCTTCTGACCTTCTTTTATCCCAGTTATGCCTTATCCTGCCCTCGAGTACAGTGGTCCCCAACCTTACTGGCACCAGGGACTGGTTTCATGGGAGACAATTTTTCCATGGACCTGGGATGGGGAGGAGGATGGTTTCAGGATGATTCAAGCCCATTACATTTATTATGTACTTTATTTCTATTATTATTACACTAACTCCACCTGAGATCATCAGGCTTTAGATCCTGGAGGTTTGAGACCCTCCCACTCTAGTATACTCTGGCCTCCTCTAAATTTCCTGGGAGAAGAATTTTCCTCTTAACTCTGTTCTTCTTCCATCTGTTCAGATCATCTCAGAATCTTCAGCTTACTCAGATTTTCTTAAACTAACTCCACCTGAGATCATCAGGCTTTAGATCCTGGAGGTTTGAGACCCTCCCACTCTAGTATACTCTGGCCTCCTCTAAATTTCCTGGGAGAAGAATTTTCCTCTTAACTCTGTTCTTCTTCCATCTGTTCAGATCATCTCAGAATCTTCAGCTTACTCAGATTTTCTTAAAGTAATAAAGGGAAGTATATTAACAAATTCATGGTGAAAAATATTCTTTTAAGCAAATACAAAGAAAAAGAAGTTAAGTCTTATTTTTTCAAATGTTTGTGATTATTGGCAATTTGTTTATGGATGTGAAGAATGACTATTTTTAAACCCTGACTATAAAGTATGTATTGTTTGAGATAATGTTTTATTACTGTAATATTAGGTAGAAGACTCAGACTATAACAAAATGTATTAGTTGCAAAAGATTATTAGGAAATAAGCAAAGTTATTTCAAAGAGGGAAGAAGGATTAAAAGTATCTATCTGTACTAGATGGATATAATAATCCACAATCTCCAATTTTTGTTCACCTTACCTTGATTATCCCTAATTTTCATTTCTTCAAGCTTAGAAAGATGTGCTATTTAGTTGATCTGAGGATGTTTTCTTTATTTCTTCAAATATATAATATTTTGGTAGATCATTCCCTGTTCCTTAATAACCTGTTTTCTTGGAAAGATTATATATATATTCTTTTCTTTCTAACTGAAATTTCTCATGTCCTCAGAGGGAAAGTCAAGAAACAGTGTTTTAGCAGCTCAACTGTCAGCTTTAATCAGAAATAATATGCCTGAGGTCCAGAAGTTTCAAATGAATATGGTGTGCCTATTTATATTATTCCCCAGATCCAGAGAACTCTAGCCAGAGCTCAAAATAAAGGAATATCACCTGACCTTGTTCAAAAAAGGTGCAATCATTTGAAGTAGAACAGAAATAAAAAGGTAGAAAGAGTATATCAATTTAAAATGGATAACCAGCAAGGTCCTTCTGTATAACAAAGGGAACTCTGCTCAATGTTATGTGGCAGCCTGGGTGGGAGGGGAGTTTGGTGGAGAATGGCCACATGTGTATGTATGGCTGAGACCCATTTTTTCAGAACAGTCTCACCTGAAACTATCGCAACATTGTTAATCAGCTATACTCCAACACAAAATTAAAAGTTTAATTAAAAAAAGATGCAGGTTTAAAGAAAGAACTGATATTACAGTATATACAAATTATACTGATATTATATGAGACTTTGGTAATCAAGAAAATACCATGCCCTGGTTGGGTTGTGGAAGGAGTCAGTGACTAGATAGTTCTTTAAAAAAAAAAAACAGACAAACTTCCAAAAAAGTATCATAAAACTGCTGTACTATAAGCTATTATTAAAATAAATAAGATCTTAATGAAATGTAGTCTTTGATGCCTCTTATATGATCATTGGACTTTGTAAAGAAAATAGAAAATAAGTGACTTGGCATATTTATTGTTCTCTAACTTGAAATTCATCATAGGCTGAAGAATTATTAGTAATACTATTATTATGTCAACCTATATGCAGGTTTTAATCATAAAACCA
>SJYT01029515.1:253688-333949 GCA_006410635.1 Cephalophus harveyi
GTATAATAGTGCATGTTTATATAATTAAGAAACTATTTACACAATAAAAACAAATACTTTCTAAATTTTTTTTGGATATTACAAAAACTAGCAAACTAATGAATGGAAAAGTAAATATGCTTGTATGTATTTTGCCAACACTTTAATTTAATCATCAAGAAAATACCTTATGATATCATCTGGGTCATGTCAATAGTCAAGAAACCCACACAATGCTCCTCAAAGTGAAAAAACAATTTTAACACAGGAAAATAGCTAAAACTTCAGTTGTCAATGGTAATTTCCTAAGAGTTCCCAATTTTTCAAGGTGTTTTACTATTTTCACTTAGAATACAGATTTTTTAAAAAGGAACATTAAAAAGTTCTGTTCAGAGAGAAGAATAACTCCGATTATGATGACATCACTTTTCAGCCTCAGAGAAATTCAACGGAAATCACTCTGAATAATTCTAAGTGAATTATTCGCTTAGATTGTTTTTTTGTTTTTGTTTTGTCTGTGAAGAATCTTGGAAGTAGTCAGGGTATAAATTAGCATATACTAGACTTTGATAGTACTTTGGCCACCTCATGCGAAGAGTTGACTCATTGGAAAAGACTCTGATGCTGGGAGGGGTTGGGGCAGGAGGAGAAGGGGACGACAGAGGATGGGATGGCTGGATGGCATCACTGACTCGATGGACATGGGTTTGAGTGAACTCCAGGAGTTGGTGATGGACAGGGAGGCCTGCCGTGCTGCAATTCATGGGACCGCAAAGAGTTGGAGACGACTGAGTGACTGAACTGAACTGAACTGAACTGAAACTTTGATATTACTTCCAGTAAATGCTGAAATCATTTCATTATGCTAAAATATTGATATGAGTCTTCTCCCCATAAATAAGCTCCATCAGCCCCCAAGCTTGTGTCTGATCATCATGGTCTAGTAAAGTTACTTTAGTGTTCTGATCCCTTTATTACTGGTAGTAAGCTCTAATTACAAAATGATAATAATTTCATATAAAGATTAATGAAAATTTCACCCCAAAACACAGAGTGTATATAATCCATTATTTAATAAGGATTTCTATGGTTTAGCTTAATTTTAAATATGGTCACAACTAAGACATTAAATTATAATTTTAATTATAGGAAAATGAATTAATTTTAACATATTTCATGTGGAAATTATTTACCCATATTTAAGTAAAATTTAACTTAAGCAAGACATACTATCTTTATGTAGCTTCCCCACTGACTTTTACATCTACACTCAGGCTCCTTATCATATTTCATACCACCAGCTCATTTAATAATTCCAAATCAGAGATATCTGTCCAAAAAATTCCTGATGAAATCTAGCTAAAGACTCAGTGGTATAAGGCAAAGTAACACAGCTTTTTTTAAATTGACTACATCCCCCACATTGTACATTTCATTTCTTTGATTCTAAATTTCATTGGAAAAGCAATTATCTATATCTAAGTCACATCTCCAAGTCAAAAAAGGAAAGCCTATTTTAAACCTACCTGGCCTCCAGCAAGTTGACTAAAATTATGATTTTTAAATGTGGAAGTTCATGTTTTAAGGAAGATGTGCCTTAAGCCTGGATATAGTTTTGAGAGTAATTCAAATCAATAAAGGTGTGGACAGAAGCTTAAGATGTTGGCAAGAAGAGAAATGATCAGGCCTAAATTTGTAGAAGCAGAAAATGGATTTAGAAAAAAGATGGGTAATACTTGAAAATAGTGATTTCTTTTGCTAATTCAAAATATATTTTAATCACTTGAGATATGTTGGCCTCTCTTATTTATGAAAAAGAGAACTGCTATTCTGAGTTATAGATAAAATAATTTAAGAAAAAAAACATCAAAAATGTAATTCAACTATTGAGATAGGTAGTCTTCAGTACTGGTCAGATTACAGAAATAATCACTTTTTTTTTTTAATCACAGTTACACCACTTACCCAACTTTTTGCTTCTATCTTTACTCTCCTGGTAAAATCATTATGTGTTTAAAGGGAGACAGAACAAAACAGGTAAAGCTGCAGCAAAAGGTACAAGGATACAGTCCCTTCCTGGAAACAGGATTTTGTGGCGAACCATTTCTCCCATAATGCATCCCACAGACCATATATCCACTAGAACAGGAGAGAGGGAGGTGAAGAAAAGGGAGGAAAGTAAAGTTAACTAAGATAATTGATCTCTGAAGGAGGAGGAAAAAGAACAGTTTGATTAGAAGGTACAAATTTTTGTCTCCCACCAAAAGTTGGCCAAAACGGTGAATTAAAACCAGCACTGTAAAATGACATAAACCATGTCTAGTAGAAGAACTCAAGTTTTAAAAATTACTTTCTGAGTGTCTTAGATTATCCTTCAGTGCCATAAAGTGGTAACGTGGGCAAGCACCAGCTTAACCAAACTTATCTCCATGTCAGGTGACAGCTCAAAGCCACCAAAGGGTTTTCAACGTCATTCTCGGGAGGGAGAGAAAATAATCTCAATCAACTCTTAGGGGTGGCTATTTCCATTTTCTATTCTACCCAATTACATGGAATAAGGCAACTAGAGATCATCTTTCTTTCGTCCAAAATAACGTACATGCTGCCAAATCCAAGAAACTAGGAAATGGCTGAAACTATGGTCTAAAGGCAGAAGTATTAGTGACTTCTTTTACTAATTCAAAATATATTTTAATCACTTGAGAAATGCTGGCTTCTCTTATTTATGAAAAACAACACTGCTATTTTGAATTATAGATAATAAAATAAGAAGAATAAAAAAACACTGAAAATGTAATTAAGTCCTGATATTCAGGACTTAGTTTTTCCTTCAGAAGTTATTCTTGTAAATATCAGTTTGAGTTCCTTTTTGATATATCTCAAGAAAAAAGATGTATAATTCATTTGCACTGTATAAAGGAGTTATGAAGGAAACAGTATTAATGGTGTTAAAAAGTTGTTAAGCACATATGTTGGTTTCTCAGTTGCCATGCTTGTTAACGAAACATACTTCACCTTCTCTTACTAATCTTTACCCTCTTCCAACTCGCTTTTTAGTAAGGATGAAGGGAATTGGGCAAAAACATTAGGCTAAAACGCTCCTTGAGGAAGGAAGGCAGGGTTCGGTGCACAGGAGAGCTGGCATGCCTGATGTGGGAGCAAGCGGGTTTTTGTGCATGATAACCCTCATCCCACACGTGGGTGAGAGCAGCACAAGGGTGGTAGGTATGCTTTCTCCACGGATCCAGAGAAGCCAAAAAATGGAGGCAGAAACTTGCAGTCCTTTCTAGTGAGGGAAGGACAAGGGATGCAATCACATGCCATCTGTGTTCAGCAAAGATCTGAAAATCATTAATAGCAAATTCAGACTTCCCTACAGATTTTTGTAGATTCTTGAATTTTTAAAATTGGTTCCCACTTTGATTTTTTTTTTTTAATATGAAGAATGTATACAACTATCTGCTTTTCCAAATAAGTTAGATATAGTATTGCCTTGGAACAGGATTAGATTTTTTTCCTCCTCCAAGTCAAAAGGAAACAGAACTCTGCCACTGTTCACCACAGTAAGCCTGACCTTCCTGAGAACTTTTTCGCTTCCTCTGCACAAATGCACAAAAGTACTGGCTCTCCTCTAATCTGGAAGGAGTACAAGAAATTTTTCAAAATTTTGGTGGCCAGGGAATTTTCATAAAAGTACTATGTAGCACCTACACATAAAAATACAATGATAATTATTTCTATAGAACTTACAGCTTCCCAATAACTTAATAAAGTATCAAAATAAGCACGAAAGGTATATTAAGTATACATATACAATTCTACTTTAAAAGTTTTAATTCCTGAATATGTTGGATTTTTTTAATACACCTCATTACCTGTTAGGACTATTTTTTCAAAATAATATAGTGCATTGCTTTCTAACAAGTATTTTTGTAAATCCTCATTTTAATAAAATCAAATTATACTATATTTTGAAGATTCTTTCTACCTTTTCTTTGCAAGTATTTATGAATACTAGATTTTCTTTATGAAAGCAGCAGTGTAAAATTTAATATTTTTCTCTCTGTATGGTTTCAGAATTTATAAAAGCTTACCAGGTAATTACTACCTTAACTATTACTTACAGAACAGTACATATCCAACTTGAACAATTTGGATTATTCTAAAATGACTATGCATTGAGCATGCGTGAAGATTCTTGCTCCAAGGATTTGTGGTATCTTTTTGTGTGTCTTTTCCTAGGACTAGAGACATCAGTATAAGACATGACACAAAGCCAAATGGTAAAATGCAATAGATGGATTTCTTCCTGTTTATTTTCACTGTGAATTGAGCTGCCTTCTAAATATCAGTGTTTCTGAATATCTACAGCATGCGTGCTCATCAGTATCCATATGACTGTTTAATCAGACTCTATTTATAATTCTTTCGAGTTATAACATTTCAATGTTCTTCTAGTTATGCATGCTTCTTAGAAACATCCTTCATGTTGATTCTTCTTAGTAGTAATTTTTGAAAACCTCTGACTATGAAGGTTGGTAGCCCTATTTTAAAAAATTCATGTGCATGAGAGAGAACACTGCTCTTAACATACTTAGTTTCTTTACAGTTTCTGTGGCTGCTACTCAGAGGCATCCTTACCGTTCTCTTTGTAGCCCATTCCCAGAATGACCTCGGGGGCCCGGTAATAACGTGTTACCACATACGGAGTCATCATGAAGCTTGTGCCTGCTGTTCTGGCCAGCCCAAAGTCTAGGATTTTCAATGTACAATCAGACTTGACTACAATGTTACTTGGTTTTAAGTCCTGACAATCAGAACAAGAGAAGAAATTAAAAACTAACATCAAATGGCACATGTGATGTCCATCTACTCAGTCAGCATGGCAGTCTTGCAGTGGCACTGATGGGCCTCCCCACTGACTATGTAAAGCCAAACAGTACTGTCCCAAGGAAGCTTAAATCAGGTTTGGGAATTTTTGTTTGTTTGTTTTAATATCCTCAGAAAGTTTTTTAAACCCAGAAGATAATTGCATCATTTTTACAATTTTTGGCTCATCTTGGGAAGAGGTTTTTAGGGAAAAAAAAGAATCATTGGTTGTCATCTGTTAGGTTTCTCTTTAAAGCAACATAAGCCTTTTAGTTTATATTTCATTTATAGGCCTGACAGAAGAGCAGATCAGGGCAGCTGTCTTTATGGGACCAGAAACAACCAGTGGAAAGGAGTTGTCTTGTTTCAGCTGCACGCATGACCTCTGCCAATCAGAATTTCTGAGAAGTCTCATAAGCTGACTTTCAGTGAGCTGAAACAAAACATTAAACAAAATCAGCTACAGCGTGCTAAAGTTTCCTCCTACACGTTAGCGAGCTATACACTTATTCTATAGTAAAATAAATGAGGAAGCACATTGTATTTAAGCAAGCTCCCCTACCTAAAGAACGTAACCCACAGTTGTTCTTTGTCTTCTCCACAGGCACCTTCATTATAACTCTGGGCTGTGTTCTTACCCTGTGAATAATCCCAGCAGAGTGAAGGTGCTTGATGCCACACAACATTTGGTATAGCAGGTAAGACATTCGCTCGTGGTCTAACTCCATCTGAATCACCTGACACAAGTTAGCATCCATCAGTTCCATCACTAAGTAACTGCAAGGTAAATCCACAGCGTTAGTTTCAAATCACAAGACCCACGAAGTCCTTCAAACAAGTCAGAATCCTCTCCTCAATCTCTAAGTCTCCCAAACTTCCCAGCTCAGCCTCTGACTGAATTAAGAAAATGAAAAACGCGCAAGTATTGCGTGCGTGACGGCCGTGGTAACTCTGCCACAAAGGCGCTGATAGAGGTACCATTTACGGGTGTGTGGTTTCTGTGTGTGTAGCTTCTCCCTTCATTTTGTTCTCAACTTTACCCTGAATTCCCTGAACTCTTTCCTGAGTATTAATATTACAAATAAGAAAAAAAATTCAGAATAGAATTTTCCATTAAATGCAGTGTATCTGTGTTAAAAAAAGACAATATGCTGTGATTCACTTATGGTCACTAGATTTGTGTAATTTTTTTTGCACAAAATCCAAGACACCATAAAAATAGATTAAGGATGATTTTTTTTTATCATGTCCACCATTAATATTTCTCAAAGTGAACGGACTCATTCTAGAAAGCTCACAAAATACGTTGAAAATAAATATAAATAAAGAATAAATAGCAAGCCTTCCTTGATTCTGATTGAACCAAGAACATGGGACAACAAAACACAAAGAATCCAAAGGCCAGAAAATAGTGGAACCGTCTTTCCAGGAAGAAACACCAGAAAATGAGATTTCCGGGATCCCTTTCATTTGCTGCCAGTTCTTAAGGGATTGCATTCATTTGACTCTTGGCAACGTCACTTGTGTTATTTGGATGTTATACTTCCGCTTCCTTCATGAGTTGTGTTACTTACACGTCTTGGAACTCCTCCAATGTTTTCTGGGGTGTGAAGACATTTAATAAACTAATAATCTGAGAAGAGACAGTGGGATGGGAGGAGAGAAGGAAAAAGGGAGAAAAATAATTATTTGAAAAGCATATTTAAACAAGTACTTATTCCACTCAAAGTCACATGTTAGTACTATGATGGAAATAGAAAAGTTGGAAAAGTTTTCTAGAACTGTCTCATAGAAAAATGTACTCAGAAAGGATATATGATCTGTCTTCGGTTAAAATGCAATTAAAAAGCTCAAATTCTTAAGCAGAGGGGTCAGAGAAGGTACATAATTGTGATATTGCTCTAGAGTGTGGTTCTCCTTGGTAAATACAAGGTGATAATCAATTAAATAAAAAAGGAGACAAAACCATGTGAGGAAAGTTAAGCATCAGTGAAATACCCAGCAGGACACGGCAAGGCTATGTGAAAGGGTTGTGCGTGCTAAATTGCTTCAGTGGTGTTCCAAGTCTCTGTAACCCCATGGCCTGTAGCCTGCCAGGCTCCTCTGTCCATGGGATTCTTCAGGCACGAATGCTGGAGTGGGTTGCCCTCCTACTTCAGGGCATCTTCCCGACCCATGGATTGAACCAGCATCTCTTATGGGTTCTTCACCACTAGTGCTACCTGGGAAGCCCATGTCTTCCTCCAAATGAAAAGTTTGCCTTCTATGTCAAGGAGATGTTCTAAGTCAGGAGGTATTCCAAGTCATGATTTTTTGTGTGTTGTTACTTTAGTTTCTTTTGCTCCCACTTCATTCACACTCCAGTACTATTTAAACTAAAACTCCAATGATATGTGTGGGGAAAGGTATGTCTTACATGATATCAATGATGAATTTAAAGGCAAATGTATTTTTAAAAGTTATTAAAATTCTGGTTTTGGAACTTTTTTGTTCTCCTGCTTTAGTTATTTAATATATTAGATAGTAAAGAGAATAAGTAAACTTTAAAAGGAAAAAAACCTTTGTCTTATGCAACTCAATTGCATACACAAGTTACTCAAAATTTTCTTTCAGCTAAATATTCTGTATTAATGTGCCAGTGGGAAATAAAAATAAAAACATAGAAAGCAATACTCTATTCATAAAATGGATGCAACCGTTTCACAAAAACAAGTGGAAGATTTATACATCTTTGGGGTCACGAGGAGTCGGATACAACTGAGCGACTTCACTTTCACTTTTCACTTTCATGCACTGGAGAAGGAAATGGCAACCCACTCAGGTGTTCTTGCCTGGAGAATCCCAGGGACGGGGGAGCCTGTTGGGCTGCCATCTATGGGGTCGCACAGAGTCAGACACGACTGAAGTGACTTAGCAGCAGCAGCAGCAAAACATGAACTAATGAATTTCAGTAAAGTTCATAAGTGGTACACAAACAAGAAGTAATAAACAAAACAAAATGATTTTCAACATCTGAGGAATGCAGTCAATTTAGGGAATGATTTAGTAGTTTTCATTTGTTGATAAATTCCTGAAAAAAATCACAATACTATTCAATGCATATATATATAGAGAGAGAGAGAGAAAAAGAGAGACAGAGAGAGCCTGGTGGTCTACAGTCCATGGGGTCGCAAAGAGTTGGACATGACTGAAGCGAGTTAGCACAGGTATATATACATGGCAATGGTTGTATCAAAATACAAGACTATCTATTCTGAAGCAACCTTGCAGTATGGAATATGCATATAGAAATAAAATTGTTTCAAAATATTTTCAAACTTGTGATTAAAGTGCTTTGTTATTCTGTATACTTAGTTATGGTTTGTGTTGAAAAATGTCTCCAGATCTCTTTGGAACATATATTGTGAGCCTGTTTTTATATTACTTCATCAATCTTAGAAAGTAATTTATTTTGCATGTGTGCCAAGTTGCTTTAGTCATGTCAGATTCTTTGTGACCCTATAAACTATAGCTTACAAGGCTCCTCTGTCCATGGGATTCTCCAGGCAAGAATCCTGGAGTGGGTTGCCATGCCCTCCTCCAGGGGATTTTCCTGATCAAACAATTTATTTTGATATTTGTTCAAATGAAAACATTGGTGCCTGTGTATAGGACACACACACACAATACATACAAACAACTCTTAAAGATGAAAAAGTGCTAATTGATATTATCTGGTGAATAGATAATCTATGCAATCTAAATTTATCTAGAAAATAGCATTACAATTTTAAATAAATCAAGGTTTATTACTTTAAAAGGTAAATTCCCAACTATATATTATTGCATTCCTTTTTACCATGCCCTTGTTGTAACACCTTCATTGTGTTTGATTTTCCTTTAGAATTTCTCCTCTGTTCTTCCTTTGATCCCCTTCTAAATCCTAATTCTTATTAATAACCAATTAAAAATCTTGTCTTTAGAAACAGATCATCACAGGTATTTCCATTTTAGTTCAACAGTTTTCAGGCAGGAATGTGATTTGGTTCCTTTTTATTCTAGCATCTTAAGCTGAACAGATATGAATCAATGACCCCACTATCATACCAGCAATCACTTCCTAGAAGCGTGTTCATTTTCTAAATAGATTGTCTTCTTTATTATTAAAAATTTAATCGGCATAATTTCAATATTTTACATTACTTTCCACAGCATTAACAGAGTTCTGCATTCTGACTGCTTTTAGTTAGTATTATAAGCACTAATGTAGAGTTTACATCTAGTTGTAAGTGAACTTCCTCTCTATTAAAAAGTTCTAGAAATTTATTTTCATAGACTTATATACATACATATATACAAACCTAGGTACATACACAGATAAATGGAGTAGCATGTCAGATGCCATTTAAAATCATTATTTCAATTGGGAAATCCTTTTCCAGTGTTATTACATGTTTATATGTAACAAAATATATACTATATTTATTCAGTTCAGTTCAGTTCAGTCGCTCAGTCATGTCCGATTCTTTGCGACCCCATGAATCGTAGCACGCCAGGCCTCCCTGTTCATCACAATCTCTCGGAGTTCACTCAGACTCACATCCATCGAGTCCTTGATGCCATCCAGCCATCTCATCCTCGGTCGTCCCCTTCTCCTCCCGCCCCCAATCCCTCCCAGCATCAGAGTCTTTTCCAATGAGTCAGCTCTTCGCATGAGGTGGCCAAAGTACTGGAGTTTCAGCTTTAGCATCATTCCTTCCAAAGAAATCCCAGGGCTGATCTCCTTCAGAATGGACTGGTTGGATCTCCTTGTAGTCCAAGGGACTCTCAAGAGTCTTCTCCAACACCACAGTTCAAGAGCATCAATTCTTCAGTGCTCAGCCTTCTTCACAGTCCAACTCTCACATCCATATATGACCACAGGAAAAACCATAGCCTTGACTAGACAGACCTTAGTCAGCAAAGTAATGTCTCTGCTTTTGAAAATACTATCTAGGTTGGACATAACTTTTCTTCCAAGGAGTAAGCGTCTTCTAATTTCATGACTGCAGTCACCATCTGCAGTGATTTTGGAGCCCAAAAAAATAAAGTCTGACACTGTTTCCACTGTTTCCCATGAAGTGATGGGACCAGATACCATGATCTTCGTTTTCTGAATGTTGAGCTTTAAGCCAACTTTTTCGCTCTCCTCTTTCACTTTCATCAAGAGGCTTTTTAGCTCCTCTTCACTTTCTACCATAAGGGTGGTGTCATCTGCATATTTGAGGTTATTGATATTTCTACCGGCAATCTTGATTCCAGCTTGTGTTTCTTCCAGTCCAGCGTTTCTCATGATGTACTCTGCATAGAAGTTAAATAAGCAGGGTGACAATATACAGCCTTGATGTACTCCTTTTCCTATTTGGAACCAGTCTGTTGTTCCATGTCCAGTCCTAACTGTTGCTTCCTGACCTGCATACAGATTTCTCAAGAGGCAGGTTAGGTGGTCTGGTATTCCCATCTCTTTCAGAATTTTCCACAGTTTACTGTGATCCATTATTATGATTTATTTATTAATATTGTCTTTATTAAAAGAAGAATTATCTCCCATTTATCCTTACTAAGAAGAACAGGAGCACAGGAAGAATTCCAGAGGCCTTTACTGGTGGTTGAAGATTATACTCTGAAGTGAAGAAAGCTCTGTAATGGTGCTCCCTACTGAGTTTCAGTGCAAAATGCTTTTATTTTTTGTGGCTGCACTGCAAGACATGTGGGATCTTAGTTCTCCACTGCAGTGGAAGCACAGAGTCTTAACCACTTGACCTCCAAAGAAGTCCCTAAGCAATGTTCTTGAACAAACCTGTTCTGAATGCTTTGCAGATATGTCTCTGCACCTTTGCCCCATCCTACCAAAAGCAAGATGCCAAAGCACAGTGTGTACCCTGAACAGTTGGCAGCCACTGCCAGACTATAGCTAAAAGTAAAGGAGATAAAAATCTTCACCTGTTAATAATTAAATTTAAATTGTTGTAAAGAAATACAGCATATTGTTCTTTAAGATATTTTGGGGTTTTTGGTTTTTCTGGAGGGTTTTTTTTTTCTGGAAATGCATGAAGTTTTCTGGTTAATCTGGAGTAAGAAAACCAAATATGGTTAATTTTTTAAATTAATTTATTTTAATTGGAGGCTAATTACTTTACAACACTGTGGTGGTTTTTGCCATACATTGACACGAATCAGCCACTGGTGTA
The DNA here is from genome assembly GCA_006410635.1 of Cephalophus harveyi. Classification (NCBI taxonomy): domain Eukaryota; kingdom Metazoa; phylum Chordata; class Mammalia; order Artiodactyla; family Bovidae; genus Cephalophus; species Cephalophus harveyi. The sequence continues at coordinate 264,746 of SJYT01029515.1, forward strand.
CATGTGTCCCCTATCCCGAACCCCCCTCCCACCACCCTCCCCATCCCATCCCTCTGTGTTTTCCCAGTGCACTGGCTTTGAATGCCCTGTTTCATGCATCCAACGGTTAATTTCTTAACAGGGAAATATCTATCCAATTCAGTCCCTCCATGCCATATGGTTTTCGGATGATTTTTAAGCAGAAAGCTACCGTGAGGACAATGAAAGCAAATGTAGCATATGGGCAGGATAAACAGTCTTAAGAGGCAAAAATTGCAAAGTAAAGAAAGCTTTTCCCACTCAAGCTGGCATACTGATCTTCTTTTCCCAATCTCACCACCTCCCACCTCCAGCAGTTTAAAATACCAACTCACGTTTTTATGATTCACACACTTCATGAGGACCAGCTCCCGGTAGGCTCTCTTGGCATGCGTTTGGTTCTGAAAGGGTCTGCTGAGCTTCTTAATGGCCACATTTCTGTCAAGAACAGCATCATATGCAGCGCTGCAGAGACCCAAGAGCAATCCGGAATTAAGAACAAAGCCCTTACAGTTCCTACCTACCGAGCTAAAGGTATGGATAAGGAAAACATCAGTTTGGAATCCTACTCAAATACCTGCTTCTCAAGGCATATGTCAATCAACTGTAAATAAAGACATAAGAGTGACTAGTATAGAAACCTTCTACTTGCTAGGAAAATAAAAAGGGTATCTTGCCAAGAAAGCAGCATGTAATTGCGTCAGTGAGTCGGGGACAAAAGAAGATAGAAAAGTGCTCAGCTTTCCCACTAGCCACGTGACTGTGGCAAGGCATTTAATCTCGAGGGGCTTGAATTTCTCATCTATTAATATGTGATATTTAGCTATAAAACTTTATTGGTCTTTGATTATTTTAAGTAGACATTCATTTTTCCCCATTCACAGGAACCAGTTTTTAAGGCATGATGCTAACTGCCTTGAATGCACAGGTGGGCTGATGTTCCAAGTACACTCATTAATGATAACAGAGCTTGAAATACAGAATGTAATCAGAGAGAATTTCAGAAGCATAAATAACTGCATTTAAATACAAAGACAGAAATGAATGCTCCTAACATTTGAAGCTTTCAAACCATTTAAGAATAATTTACCATGCTTTATGTTTTTGCCATACTCAAGTATATGGGTCTAGGGGTCAATAAGGAAGTGAGTCTCTTCTTGCTATTACATCTAATTAGCCCACTTACAAAGTTTTTTCCATCCCTGCAAATTTGGATTGTACTAGATTTTGTTTTAGTTGCCAGGAAGGAAGGCAGTAACCAGTATCCTACTGATCTATTGTATTGGAAGTGACATTAACCATGTAGAGCTCCATTCTGTACACTAAAAGATAAAGAAAATGATTGCTGTGTTACAGGATGACAGACTTACAAGATAAGTTTGAACACAGCCTTAGAGTTCATCTGGTCCATGCCTGCATTTATATTTACTCCTCTCCAAAATATCTTCATCAAATTTTGACCAGTCTCTGCTTGTGCCGCTTCAAACACCTGGGCTCCTTGACAAAAAGGCAACCCACTCTGTCGTTGGACAATTTCAAGGGTTAGAAATGTCATCATTCTAATAATGAACAGAATTGTCTCTCTGATTTCTATTAACTACATTCAGCCTTGCCTTCCAGGGCAACTCAAAATAAAGTCCTCCCTTTTCATCATGCTCTGCTGTGTTGTGCTTAGTCGCTCAGCTGTTCCCGACTCTTTGAGACCCTATGGACTGTAGCCCACCAGGCTCCTCTGTCCATGGAATTCTCCGGGCAAGAATATTGGAGTGGGTTGCTGTGTCCTCCTCCAGGACTTTTCATCATGACAGACCTATAATGACTGAAATCCACTAAAGACCCTACTCAATCTCTGGCCTAATCTATCAGCACTCAGTAAGCACTCAATAACTCCTAGCTTTCCTTACCGCACCCACCCTCCCCCGGCCCCACCCCCCGCCAAGTATTTTCTTTCTTGAGCTAAATATCACCAATGTCCTACTCCATTTGTCAGAGTGTGATTTCAAGTCCTACTGCCATCTGGTCAGTTTCTGCTGAATATATTCCAGTCTGTCGATCTCTGAAAGTGACGTTGTTCCTCTAAGCATGTCATATCAGTGACGAGTAGAGAAAGGCTAACTCCTTCATACATTCACTTGCTCATTCATTCTGTTGAAAGTCAATACAGCTGAGTCTGTCCTAGCTCAGGACAGACTGAGCTAGGACACGCATTTGATAAATGCATCACACACTACTGATTCACAGTGAACCTATGCTAATTAGAAATACTGTCTTCTTAAAATCTTATGCTGCTATTTGACTCTGTCTTTCAGCACTGGTACTTCTATTCTTGTGTTTGATCTTGTTAACCTACCAATGGCAGCACAAGGAAAGGAAAGAGTCAAATGGGCCTTCATCTTATATGTAGTGTATAAGGGTAACAGTGAGTCTGGAAATAGAGGAAGTGAAATTGCTTCCTGCAGATAAGAAATTGTGTCAGTAGGAAACTGATCAGAATAGTCAACTTAAAGAGAAAGACTAAATGTAAAAATAACAAGGTCAAGTCATTAAAATATCTAAAGAAAGAATAGCAATTAGTTATGTCAGCCTAGGAAGGAGTTCAGTTCAGTTCAGTTCATTTCAGTCCCTCAGTCATGTCGACTCTCTGCAAACCCATTAATCGTAGCACGTCAGGCCTCCCTGTCCATCACCAACTCATGGAGTTTACCCAAACTCATGTCCATCTAATTGGTGATGCCATCCAGCCATCTCACCCTCTGTTGTCCACTTCTACTCCTGCCTGCAGTCCTTCTCAGCATCAGGATCTTTTCAAATGAGTCAGCTCTTCGCATGGTGGCCAGAGTATTGGAGTTTCAGCTTTAGCATCAGTCCTTCCAATGAATACCCAGGACTGATCTCCTTTAGGATGGACTGGTTGGATCTCCTTGCAGTCCAAGGGACTCTCAAGAGTCTTCTCCAACAACACAGTTCAAAAGCATCAATTCTTCTGCACTCAGCTTTCTTCACAGTCCAACTCTCACAACCATACATGACCACAGGAAAAACCATAGCCTTGACTAGAAGGACCTTTGTTGGCAAAGTAATGTGTCTGCTTTTGAATATGCTATCTAGGTTGGTCATAACTTTCCTTCCAAGGAGTAAGCACCTTTTAATTTCATGGCTGCAGTCACCATCTGCAGTGATTTTGGAGCCCAAAAAAATAAAGTCTGACACTGGTTCCACTGGTTCCCCATATATTTGCCATGAAGTGATGGGACCAGATGCCATGATCTTCGTTTTCTGAATGTTGAGCTTTAAGCCAACTTTTTCGCTCTCCTCTTTCACTTTCATCAAGAGGCATTTTAGCTCCTCTTCACTTTCTGCCATAAGGGTGTTGTCATCTGCATATCTGAGAGCATTGCCTTTCTTTGGAATTGGAATGAAAACTGACCTTTTCCAGTCCTGTGGCCATTGCTGAGTTTTCCAAATATGCTGGCATATTGAGTGCAGCACTTTCACAGCATCATCTTTCAGGATTTGAAACAGCTCAACTGAAATTCCATCACCTCCACTAGCTTTGTTCATAGTGATGCTTTCTAAGGCCCATTTGACTTCACATTCCAGGATGTATGGCTCTAGGCGAGTGATCACACCACTGTGATTATCTTGGTCATGAAGGTCTTTTTTGTACAGTTCTGTGTATTCTTGCCACCTCTTCGTAATATCTTCTGCTTCTGTTAGGTCCATACCATTTCTGTTCTTTATCGAGCCCAATTTTGCATAAAATGTTCCCTTGGTATCTTTAATTTTCTTGAAGAGATCTCTAGTCTTTCCCATTCTGTTCTTTTCCTCTATTTCTCTGCATTGATCTCTGAGGAAGGGTTTGTTATCTCTCTTTGCTATTCTTTGGAACTCTGGATTCAGATGCTTATATCTTTCCTTTTCTCCTTTGCTTTTCGCTTCCCTTCTTTCACAGCTATTTATAAGGCCTCCTTGGACAGCCATTTTGCTTTTTTGCATTTCTTTTTCTTGGGGATGGTCTTGATCCCTGTCTCCTGTACAATGTCACGAACCTCCATCCATAGTTCATCAGGCATTCTGTGTATCAGATCTAGTCCCTTAAATCTATTTCTCACTTCCACTGTATCGTTATAAGGGATTTGATTTAAGTCATACCTGAATGGTCTAGTAGTTTTCCTTACTTTCTTCAATTTCAGTCTGAATTTGGCAATAAGGAGTTCATGATCTGAGCCACAGTCAGCTCCTGGTCTTGTTTTTGATGACTGTATAGAGCTTCTCCATCTTTGGCTGCAAAGAATATAATCAATCTGATTTCAGTGTTGACCATCTGGTGATGTCCATGTGTAGAGTCTTTTCTTGTGTTGTTGGAAGAGGGTGTTTGCTATGACCAGTGTCTTCTCTTGGCAAAACTCTATTAGCCTTTGCCCTGCTTCATTCTGTACTCCAAGGCCAAATTTACCTGTTATTCCAGGTGTGTCTTGACTTCCTACTTTTGCATTCCAGTCCCCTATAATGAAAAGGACATCTTTTGGGGGTGTTAGTTCTAAAAAGTCTTGTAGGTCTTCATAGAACTGTTCAACTTCAGATTTTCAGCGTTACTGGTTGGGGCATAGGCTTGGATTACCATGATATTGAATAGTTTGCCTTGGAAATGAACAGAGATCATTCTGTTGCTTTTGAGATTGCATCCAAGTACTGTATTTCAGACTCTTTTGTTGACTGTGATGGCTACTCCATTTCTTCTAAGGGATTCCTGCCCACAGTAGTAGATATGATGGTCATCTGAGTTAAATTCACCCATTCCAGTCCATTTTAGTTCACTGATTCTTATAATGTCGACATTCACTCTTGCCATCTCCTGTATGACCACTTCCAATTTGCCTTGATTCATTGACCTAACATTCCAGGGAAGGAGTAAGAGAGGCAAATTCTGGTACTGCCTGGTGAAATAAATGCCTTCTGATGTAGGGCTCTGGTGGCACAAATGTTAACGATTCTGCCTGCAGTGTGGGAGACTGGGGTTTGATCTCTGGATTGGGAAGATCTCCTGGAGAAGGAAAGGACAAGCCACTCCAGTATTCTTGCCTGGAGAATTCCATGGACAGAAGACTCTAGCGGGCTATAGTCCATTGGGTCTCAAAGAGTCAGACATGACTAAGTGACTAACACTGACTGACTGATGTTGGTCCAGCCATCCAGTCAGCCAGGTGGACATCCCCACTGTGGAAGTCACAGACCTAGGCCAGTTAGCAACCTAGTCTGTCTCCTTAGGCTGATTCTATCCTCTGCAGTTGAAATTCTGCTCATCAGGCTCTCCTCAGACTCCTGCATGCAAGAAATCCGCCCATATTTGATTAGCTTGACTACTGAATTTCTCGTAATTTAAAATATTGGTATCTGGTTTTATGTGTGAGCCTTTAGTGAAGCTCAGCAATGTGTGTTTGAGTCCCTGAGATACTGAACAGATCCTGCAACACCATAGGCCCATGTGGGATGACCGAGAAAATGTCACCTTCTGGGGATCTGGGCAGGTTCTGGCCAATTTCTCCTAGAAGTGTTGTAAAGTTCTCTCTCCCTCTGGTGCCTCTTTTTGAAACAATTCTAGGTCTGAATCAGCACTACTGCTTAATAGATGTGAGGTATGAGAAAGCCACTTACACTTTCTGGTATCAAAGTCCTCATACTTAAAAATAGAGATAATAACAATCTGATAAGATTGCTATAGGAGTAAATGAGGTGGTGATGTATCTACAGTGCCTCGCCTAGAGTGTGCACTCAATAAACAATGACTATTACTATTTTTCAAGTCAATGTCTTTGTTACAGGGAGAAACAAAATCTGACTCCATGTTGGATCTGTTTCTTTTACTTTAACCTTTGCTTCCCATTGCTTTTATTTACTAAAAGGATACTGTCAGGGAACCCTGCCCTCTGCCTGAAAGTTAAACCAAAGTGTCTAGGAATAGCTGACCCATTCTTGACCTGTGAATGGCTACAGGAAAGAAGAAATTAACACATCCCCTCCCCAAGGCAGGCTATTCCAGGAGATATTTAAAACACTTTGGGCCTTTTTACTTTACTTCCTAACCTCCTCCACCTTTCCGTTCTATAAAAGAAACTGGCATCCAGGCCCCTGACAAGACAGTTATTTATTTTGAGACACTAGTCTGCCATCTTCTCAGTCTGCTGGCTTTCCGAACAAAATTGCTATTCCTTGCCTCAACACCTCATCTCCCAATTTTATTAGCCTGTCATGCAGTGAGCAAAGTGAGCTTGGACTTGGTAATATCCTTGCTAGAGTCATTGTGTGATGTAGGGTAGGATAAAATATATAGAGATATATCATTCTTTTTTATATTTATGTGTTATAATTGGATAGGTATAATATCTACTAATTAGCAATTTTTAATCTTTCTACTAATTACAAATCAGTTATACTACCATCTTGACCACATTTCACAAGTTTGTCCCACGACATAAAAGTCTGGGACAAAAGCTTTGTTAAAATCCAGATACATCATAGCCATACAGTTCCATTACCTACCACTTTAATAAGCTATTTGCTGTGATTTATTTTTAATGAAACCCCTATTCTCAATGATCACTACATCCTTTCTCAATCGCTCACAGGTTTTCTTTTCTAACTAATGCTAGGGCCAATGTCAAGTTCAGCAGGCGTCTTTTATGTGTTCTTTCTTCCTTCTAGAGAAATAAGAATGTTTGCCTATCTATGGTTGTACGGAACATGGTAGTTTGGCTCACTGAACTTCCACTTAACCGCATGTATCATGCCTTCCTCTACTGAAGAGACTTGAAAGACACACATACTATTCCCAGAAGCTTTTGCAGCTGGTATTCTGGATTCCAATATGGTCCTGCCACACAGATGTAATCATGGGAGATTCGTAAGGCAAAAGCAAGGGTGGTCATCTTCTATCACCTCTCAGTTGGCAGACCTGGTCTCATGAAGACCTGAAATTTTCTTCTGAAGTAGTGAAAATTCATGCCATGCACCAGATTCCTGGGGGAGGGGAACATTTGAAGCAGAGGCATTACTGGTCTTCAGGGCCCAGCCACCAGGCCACTGGTTTCCAGTCACCAGCCTGATGGAGTAGCAATGATGGTAATAATGAGCACACAGTTCCAGCTCTGTGATTTTCAAATTTGGTTACATCATGTACTCTGGAAGTTCAGGTTTTCTAGGATAATCTCAGAGGTTGGAGCTTCCCTGGTGATTCAGCTCTCTGGTGTCTGGGAGCCATTCCAGGAAGCCCAGACTAGAGTCCACTTCTCCAGGCTTTCTAACGCACCCAATTTACTGAATTAAATCTTTGCTTATTTACAGTATTTCTGTCTCCTGCTATGAACCCTGGCTGACACTACTATCTTTCCCATTTTCTGTAATTTCTCAGGGATTACTGGCAGCAGTTTAGCAAATACATCTGCAAGTTGGCATCACTGATGCTGCATAGTCACAAATTAATGTCTGAAAGTTTTCCATTACTCTTAAGTCCTTCTTTTTTTGAATCTTGGTCTATAAAATATTATTTTATTTCTTTCAGTAGTTTTTCTTTTTTCTTCATGTAGGTGAAAAAGAGATAAATCTTTATAAAGGTTTTCCAACAACTTCTAGCAACTTTCTGGCAACTTTACTGAAAATTTTCAAGAAATTTCTTGACACACAGTACTATCTCACCTCCACTTTTACCAGTTTATTCATAAAAGAAGATAGCCTTCTGTTGTTATGCTCCTATTATTTAATCCAGTTTTATGATGCAATAAAGTTATGTTTACCTCCTTGAATATATTTATACAAACACACACACACACACATCCTTGTAGCCAAATCTGTTTTTAACATAAAATCAGTTTTCCTTCTAGCAACTGTAGATGACCTTTTGCAAAATTTTCTTCTTCCTAAGTCATCATTATTTACTTGATAATTTCTCTTGTTCCCCTTCCCTATCACATTAAAAATGTTCTCGATTAATATTAACATATTAGTGCACAGAAAATAAAAAAGAATAAACCAAAAATCCCTAGGCAGGATGAAAAGAGCTTTGTGTCTTAATAAAATAAAAATTAAGAAAAACCTTATCATTGGAGCATCTTAAGATTCTCAAGCCATAGCTGGGAAGCCAAATTCTGTCCCGGAGTACACACTGCAGCCTACACGGCACCCTTCACTGCTCTGTCCCCATGTTACTATTAGGTTCTCACTTTGGCTTTTACCAAAGGCCTGGACTTTAATTGAAAACTATCAAAAAGTCTCTACCCAGTACCCTCAAATATTTCTTTTACACCCAAACTTTAGAGTTCCTAGCCATGCTATCAAGACACTGATTCCACCAAAGAAAAATGCATAGGCCAGCCTACAAAATCACCTCTGCATCAGGGCTTTTGTTCTTTTCTGCCAGAAATGCTCTTCCCACATCCCCACTAGCCTGACTCCATCTTATGATTCAGGTTTCAGTACAGGCTTTCTCTAACCCTCTTATCAAAAGTCAGCAGTTGATTTTTTTTGATTGATTAATTTGTCATTGAATTGCTTGGCTATATCACTTTGATTATATTTTGTTAGAGACACTTTTTTCTGCTCATGGTCATTTTGGTTTATTTGCATTCTTATCTTAATGCAGACAGACACACAGACATAAATATATAAATAAAAGGAAATTTTAAAAAGTTTTAAACTCATAGAAGTATTTTTTAAAAACATTTTATTGCCATATAGTTGCTTTACAATGCTATGCTAGTTTCTACTGTACAGCAAAGTGAATTAGCTATATATATATATATTCTCTCTTTTTTTGTTTTCCTTCCCATTTAGGTCACCAAGGAGCACTAGAAGATTTCCCTGCTATACAGTAGGTTCTCGTTAGTTATCTATTTCATACACAGTATCAATAGTATATGTATGTCAGTCCCAACCTCCCAATTCATCCCATTGCCTCCTTTTCCCCTTGGTATTCATATGTTTGTTTTCTGCCTCTGTTTATAAGATTGTCTATATCACCACTTTAGATGGCAAGTAATAGAATTATGACGAACAGTGACTTAATTATTAAAGGTATTCATTATATCATGTAACAGAAAGTCTAAAAATAGGCACTAAGGTGTCCAGGTTTCAGGAATACATTATAACTCTCATGGGCCATAGACACTTTTGATTTCTGATTTTCAGCAGATTGTTTCTAAACATGTTGAAAAGAAAAGTCAATAACAGAAATCCATTAGTTCTTCAAAGGGAAGTGTAGGTGTTGCCATGAACCACCAAAACGCCCCTTCAGGAACAAAGGACTTTGTTTGTATCCAACTGCTGGGAACGCTGCTGGCACACAGCCCTGCCGCTCTTAGTCCTCTCTGGTTATAACCTCAGCTGAAAAGAGCTGCCTAATCAAAGTTACTCTCTCTTCTTTGGCAGCCTTCAATCAGCAACTAACAAATCCAGGATTATGAAAGCTTGGCCATCTTGTGCCAACTCAGGAGAGCAAAGAAGGCTCATTCCCTCTTCAGAATTCCCAGTAGGGTCAGCAGAGGCTTCCAGTGAGTTTCCATTGCAGCTGAACTTCTGCCTCTGCTTCTTTACCTTCCTTTGCACTGCTGTAAATCCCCAAAACACTCACTAATAAATCTCTTGCATGTGATCACCATCTCAAAGTGTATTTTTGGGGGAACACAACATTTGACAAGCAGTAACTCATGGTCAAATAGAGCAATAAGCTGTGGCATTTGCCAGGATCTTTTTCTAAGCAAAAGGCAGTGTCCCATTGTAGATGAAGGTGGCTGTGCTCAAAGCTCAACACCAAGAAAGCCACTTCATATGAAACAAACTAACCTAGATGACCAAGCCTTATTATCTAGATGGGTCATTTGCAGAGATGTGGATGGACCTAGAGAGTGTCGTCATATGGAGTGAAATCATAAAGGGAAAAACAAATATCGTATATTAATGCATACATGAACCTAGAAAATGGTATAGATGATCATATCTACAAAGCAGAAATAGAGACAGACATAGAGAACAAATATATGGATACCAAGGGGTGAACAAGGGATGGAAGGAATTGGGAGACTGGGATTGACACCCACACAATTTTGATACTATGTATAAAACTTCCCTGATAGCTCAGTTGGTAAAGAATCCACTGCAATGCAGGAGACCGCAGTTTGATTCCTGGGTTGGGAAGATCCACTGGAGAAGGGATAGGCTACCAATTCCAGTATTCTTGGGCTTCCCTTGTGGTTCAGCTGGTAAAGGATTCATCTGCAGTGTGGGAGACCTGTGTTTGATCCCTGGGTTGGGAAGATCCCCTGGAGAAGGGAAAGGCTACCCACTCCAGTATTCTGACCTAGAGAATGTATAGTCCACAGGATCGCAAAGAGTTGGACAAGACTGAGTGACTTTCTCTTTCACTTTGTTTTCTCCCCCCATAAAATAGATAATGAGAACTGATTGTATAGCACAGGAAACTCTCCTTAATGCACTGTGATAACCTGTATGGGATGGAAGCTCAAAAAGGAAGAAATACATGTATATGTATGACTGATTCATTTTGCCATACAGCAGAAAATGAGATGGTTAGGTAGCATCACCGACTCAATGGACATGAATCTGAGGAAATTCCAGGAAACAGTGAAGGACAGGGAAGCTTGGAGTGCTGCAGTCCATGGGGTTGCAGAGTCCGACACAACTGAGCAACTGAACAACAATGGCTGATTCATTTTGCTGTACAGTAGAAACTAAGACAACATTGTAAGGCAGTTCAGCTCAGTTCAGTCACTCAGTTGTGTCCAACTCTTTGCAGCCCCATGGACTGCAGCACACCAGGCTTCCCTGTCTGTCCCCAACTCCTGGAGCTTACTCAAACTCACGTCCCTCGAGTCGGTGATGCCATCCAACCATCTCATCCTCTGTCATCCCCTTCTCCTCCTGCCTTCAATCTTCCTCAGCCTCAGGGTCTTTTCCAATGAGTCAGCTCTTTGCATCTGGTGGACAAAGTATTGGAGTTTCAGCTTCAGCATCAGTCCTTCCAATGAATATTCAGGACTGATTTCCTTTAGGATTGACAGGTTGGATCTCCTTGCAGACAACTATGTGCCATAAAAGCAAACATAAAAAATACACCTTGCACTTGATGGACAACAGAGTTGAAGCATGAACAGCAAAGGGCTCAGAAGCCAAACCCTCAAAGACAGGACCAAAAGCAGCAGCTCTTCCAAACACTAGATACTGAACTAGACCTTTACAGCCCTCCAGCAAACGAGTGTTGTGGGAGATCACATAAAGACTTACCACACGGATGAAGAATGGGGGACTAGCTAAACAAACTCATCACCACCAAAAATAGATGAAAGTGAAGAGGATGACTGTCTTAAGCACAAGTCAAAAATATTCTCGGAAATTGGGATGATGGCGTTGGAGAAGAACTGAAGGCTCCCGATTAGAAGCTGCTTCATCTCAGTGAGATGGAATGATAGGTGCTGCTTCTCTTGCTTTTCTTTTATCTTTGTGACAAGTTGTCTCATGCCCACTCTGCTGCCCTTAGTGACCACTAAGTGCACCACCATGTATGATCTGGTCCATGATTTAACCTACAAAATTCACAGAGCTACCGTGCCACTCTTTGATAAACTCAGTAGGAAAGAGTTTAGTTTAAAATTACAGTTTAGCTTGATAAGAAATATCTGGGAGTAAAGAGGCTGATCAGCCTGCTATAAAGCCTATAATGAGGTTATAGAGATTAGTCAGAATAACTGTGCTACACTGATTTCGCCATGCGTGTGGCATCAATTTATAATTATTTATCTTTTAGTGTTTAGTAAAAGCTTTTTTAACTTTGCAATAAAACCCTTTTAACAAAAGTAAATAAAATTGAGACTGCATATTTAATTAAAATACCATATGCTGAATTTTCATTCCTCATGTTTTCTTGGGCATAACTAAATGACAACTAGGAAATAATTTTCCTAAAGAAACATCAGTATCTATCTCAAAAATTAGTAATTACTTTAAGGCCATGCCCAAAGACAATGATTTAACACATGCACCTAAAATGCATTTGAACTATGACTTTTCATTTAGGTCAAATGACAATTTTAAATTAATTTTGCTTATTTTCTATATCAAGGTGTATTTTTGGATATGTACAAAAAGTTAAGCAAAAGTTTATTAATATGTTGTCACAGAAAAATAATTCTTAAGGCATTTAAATTATGTCTGCTTTACATCATTTTATCTGCTTTATGCCAAATGCTTCAAATATAAAATCAGAACTTTTCAATAATAGTTGGATTTTATATAGTATATTAGAAACTATACTATAGTTTAGCTTGATTTTCTATAGAACAGTGGTTGTGATGTAAAAACAATTCACATTTGAGTTCAAGCAAAAAGATGTGTATAAGAGACAGTCCCTATACTTCACCTCTTGAAATTTTAGGAAACAGCTATTAATATAAATAAATAATACTTGCAAATAGAAGCATACTGAAATGTGGTGAAAGGAACTGATGCAAAAAAGAAATTGAACAAATCAAATAATAAAATCATATTTGAAAAAAGTTTCCTTCAGAAAAATACCAGTGAAATTGTATAAGAGACAGAGAGGGCAATGAATTTTTAGTTAATAAAAGTACATGAGAATAAATGAAGAATAATCATTCTTCCCATGTTATACTTTTAATATTTAGGTTATCAATATAAACACATCTTAAATTTTTATTTGTATTATTTTAAGTAATTTAGAACAAACAGCTCTAATTTTAAAGTTGTTATTTAGTCACTAAGTTGTGTCCAACTCTTTGCAACCTCATAGATTGCAGCATGCTTCCCTGTCCTTCAACGTCTCCCAGTTTGTTCAAACTCATATCCATTGAGTTGGTGATGCATCTCATCCTCTGCCACCCCGTTCTTCTTTTGCCTTCACTCTTTCTCAGCATCAGGGTCTATTTCAATGAGTCAGTTCTTTGCATCAGGTGGCCAAAGTACTAGAGCTTCAGTTTCAGCATCTGTCCTTCCAGTGAATATTCAGGACTGATTTCCTTTAGGACTGACTGGTTTGATCTCCTTGCTATCTAAGGGACTCTCAAGAGTCTTCTCCAGCAACCACAATTCTTTGACATCCACCAATGTATTGTAGTGTGCCCTTTCACTGCCAAAATTTCCCAATTTAGAGATAAATGAGATGGTCCCCTGCTACTGATGGCCACTGTGCTTCTTGTTGAAGAGGCTTTTGCAGGTTGCTTCCACAAGATAGAAGAGACAGAAGCAAGGAACTGCTCTTCCAGGATTATTGCTACATTCTTATCTTTGGCCATTTCCTGGCAATAAAATTTGAAGTCTGATTTCTATTTAATAGTTTTAAGTGCATATAGCTTAGGTGAGTGTCAGAACCTGGATGATGGCAGAGTTAGCTAAGGACTGAGCATTCACTGAGCACATCATTTTTATTTGTGCAAGTAACTCTACTCTGAAATGCTACCTCTCAAATTGGCCTTATAATAAAAAATGTGCTATGTCTAAAATGAATGTAACTAAAGACAGTAGGATGTTCCTATGGCTCAGAGGTTGATACTATTTCTTGACACCTGCAGCTTAATGAGATCCATTAAGTGACCCACAGGAATCGCAAATGGTTCCTGCACACAGGACATATAATTATGTCAGGAATAAGCTTCATTGCCCAGCCCACGGGCCTACTCTCTCTTCTTCTGGGCCTGACCCAGCACAGCATTTCTGGCTTTATAGTCTGACAACTGGTGCAGCATTGTCAACTATGGATGACCCCCAGCTTCTCTTGACTCTGAAAATGTGTATTAGCTATTTTTTATGGCCCCTGGACTTCTTTCCTTTGTTATGGTCCTGTTCCTCTTTGTCTAATATTTATTATTTTTAATTCACTTCCCTGACTCTGATATTTGGCTGATCTTTATGAAACTGACTTCTATATCTGCAACAGTTTATTTGTATGATCATTAGGGTATAATTATCATACATTACCTTCTACTATATTTCTTGCTATCCTCAGAGTTGTTGTGCTTCTTAATGGTCAAAATCCTGAGGGATTTAGCTCTGTATACCCTACATGTTTGTTGCATGGAATTATATTTGCTGTTGCTAATTTTTTATGTCTAGAGGTTTAAAGATGTTAGGAAGATAGCATTGTATAAGTTAAGAACAAACGTTCAAATAAACCAAGCAGCATATTTTAATTTAATGCTGGGTTATTCAAGATGCCAAGATATTATCTCTAGCTAAGATGTATGTCTCAAAGCTCCTGACTCACATATACAACTAACTACTGTACACCCCTAATTAAATGTCTAAGAATTATCTGAAAATTAACATGCGCATAAACTGAAGAAACCCATGATTTCTCTCTTCATCTGTTTCTCTTTTCAGTTCAGTTCAGTTCAGTCGCTCAGTCGTGTCCGACTCTTTGCGACCCCATGAATTGCAGCACGCCAGGCCTCCCTGTTCATCACCATCTCTCAGAGTTGACTCAGACTCACGTCCATCGAGTCCGTGATGCCATCCAGCCATCTCATCCTCGGTCGTCCCCTTTTCCTCCTGCCCCCAATCCCTCCCAGCATCACAGTCTTTTCCAATGAGTCAACTCCTCACATGAGGTGGCCAAAGTACTGGAGTTTCAGCTTCAGCATTATTCCCTCCAAAGAAATCCCAGGGCTAATCTCCTTCAGAATGGACTGGTTGGATCTCCTTGCAGTCCAAGGGACTCTCAAGAGTCTTCTCCAACACCACAGTTCAAAAGTATCAATTCTTCGGTGCTCAGCCTTCTTCACAGTCCAACTCTCACATCCATACATGACCACAGGAAAAACCATAGCCTTGACTAAACGGACCTTAGTCGGCAAAGTAATGTCTCTGCTTTTGAAAATGCTATCTAGGTTGGACATAACTTTTCTTCCAAGGAGTAAGCGTCTTCTAATTTCATGGCTGCAGTCACCATCAGCAGTGATTTTGGAGCCCAAAAAAATAAAGTCTGGCACTGTTTCCACTGTTTCCCCATCTATTTCCCATGAAGTGATGGGACCAGATGCCATGATCTTCGTTTTCTGAATATTGAGCTTCAAGCCAACCTTTTCGCTCTCCTCCTTCACCTTCATCAAGAGGCTTTTTAGCTCCTCTTCACTTTCTGCCATAAGGGTGGTGTCATCTGCATATCTGAGGTCATTGATATTAAACACCATTTATTCAAAATATAAGTCATCTTGATTTTTCTCTTCTCATCTCCTCCCCATACCCAATTCATGAAGGTCTATATTTAATTCCAATATAAATTTTCAAATTAATCCACTTAACTCTAACTCCATTTCCACTATAATGTACTACTTGTAGTGCCGAGACTCCCCTTAAATGGTCTCCTTAGATTAAGTCTTGCTTCTCAACAACCTGCAGCTCCCCACCCTCATAGTCTCATTTTATCTAAATGGGGCTGTCGCTGCCACACTACTTTGTTTCTGAGAATCCTGCTCGTTTTTAGTACTTATCAAGAAAATGACTTGAAGTAACACAGCATTAATAAAATAACTGACAGAACAAAAATATCTGCCACACTGCTTGCTTTTAAGTTCACTGAGGGCAGGAGCCACCTGAATCTTCATCACCTTTTTACTCCAGTTTTCAGTTCAGATCAGTTCAGTTCAGTCGCTCAGTCGTGTCCGACTCTTTGCAACCCGATGAATCACAGCACACCAGGCCTCCCTGTCCATCACCAACTCCTGGAATTTACCCAGACTCACGTCCATCAAGTCAGTGATGCCATCCAACCATCTCATCCTCTTAGTTTTCTGAATGTTGAGCTTTAAGCCAACTTTTTCACTCTCCTCTTTCACTTTCATCAAGAGGCTCTTTAGTTCCTCTTAAATTTTTGCCATAAGAGTGGTGTCATCTGCATATCTGTTATTGATATTTCTCCCCGCAATCTTGATTCCAGCTTGTGCTTCCTCCAGCCCATCGTTTCTCATGATGTCCTCCGCATATAAGTTAAATAAGCAGGGTGACAATATACAGCCTTGACGTACTCTTTTTCCTATTTGGAACCAGTCTGTTGTTCCATGTCCAGTTCTAACTGTTGCTTCCTGACCTGCATACAGATTTCTCAAGAGGCAGGTCAGGTGGTCTGGTATTCCCATCTCCTTAGAATTTTCCACAGTTTATTGTGATCCACACAGTCAAAGGCTTTGGCATAGTCAATAAAGCAGAAATAGTTATTTTTCTGGAACTCTCTTGCTTTTTCCATGATCCAGCAGATGTTGGCAATTTGATCTCTGGTTCCTCTGCCTTTCCTAAAACCAGCTTGAACATCAGGAAGTTCATGGTTCACGTATTGCTGAAGCCTGACTTGGAGAATTCTGAGCATTACTTTACTAGCGTGTGAGATGAGTGCAATTGTGTGGTAGTTGGAGCATTCTTTGGCATTGCCTTTCTTTGGAATTGGAATGAAAACTGACCCTTTCCAGTCCTGTGGCCACTGCTGAGTTTTCCAAATATGCTGGCATATTGAGTGCAGCACTTTCACAGCATCATCTTTCTGGATTTGAAATAGCTCAACTGGAATTCCATCACCTCCACTAGCTTTGTTCTTAGTGATGCTTCCTAAGGCCCACTTGACTTCACATTCCAGGATGTCTGGCTCTAGGTGAGTGATCACACCATTGTGATTATCTTGGTCATGAAGATCTTTTTTGTACAGTTCTTCTGTGCATTCCCGCCACCTCTTCTTAACATCTTCTGCTTCTGTTAGGTCCCTACCATTACTGTCCTTTATTGAGCCCATCTTTGTATGAAATGTTCCCTTGGTGTCTCTAATTTTCTTGAAGAGACCTCTAGAATTGCTGTGTGGGGCCATCCAAGATGGACGGGTCATGGTGGAGAGGTCTGACAGAATGTGGTCCACTCGAGAAGGGAATGGCAAACCACTTCAGTATTCTTGCCTTGAGAACTCCATGAACAATGTTCCCTTGGTGTCTCTAATTTTCTTGAAGAGACCTCTAGAATTGCTGTGTGGGGCCATCCAAGATGGACGGGTCATGGTGGAGAGGTCTGACAGAATGTGGTCCACTCGAGAAGGGAATGGCAAACCACTTCAGTATTCTTGCCTTGAGAACTCCATGAACAGTATGAAAAGGCAAAAAGACAAGACCTTGAAAGATGAATTCCACAGGTCGGTAGGTCCCCAATATACTACTGGAGACCAGTGGAGAAATAATTCCAGAAAGAATGAAGGGATAGAGCCAAAGCAAAAACACTCAGTTGTGGATGGGAGTGGTGGTAGAAGCAAGGTCCGATGCTGTAAAGAGCAATATTGCATAGGAATCTGGAATGTTACGTCCATGAATCAAGGCAAATTAGAAGTGATCAAACAAGATTTCCCTGGTGGCTCAGACAGTAAAGCGTCTGTCTACAATGCGGGAGACCCAAGTTCGAACCCTGGGTTGGGAAGATCCCCTGGAGAAGGAAATGGCAAGCCACTCCAGGACTATTGCCTGGAAAATCCCATAGAAAACCACTAGACCATTCAGGTATGACCTAAATCAAATCCCTTATGACGATACAGTGGAAGTGAGAAATAGATTTAAGGGACTAGATATGACAGACAGAGTGCCTGATGAACTATGGACAGAAGTTTGGTACATTGTACAGGAGACAGGGATCAAGACCATCCCCAAGGGAAAAAAAAAGCAAAATGGCTGTCTGAGGAGGCCTTACAAATAGCCGTGAAAAAAAGGGAAGTGGAAAGCAAAGGAGAAAAGGAAAGATATACCCATTGAATGCAGAGTTCCAAAGAATAGCAAGGAGAGATAGAAAGCCTTCCTCAGCAATCAGTGCAAAGAAATAGAGGAAAACAATAGAATGGGAAAGACTAGAGATCTCTCTTCATCTCATCACCTGACTTAGTTACAAATTTTTCTTATGGTGAGACTTACTCTCAGCAACTTACAAAATATAATACAGTATTGTTAACTATAGATACCATGCTGTGTGTTACATCTCCATGACTTATTTTATAACTAGAAGTTTGTACTTTCTGACCACCTTCAACAATGCCTTTTCCCACTCTTATACCTATCTCTGGCAACCATCAATCTGTTTCTGTCTCTATGAGTTCAATTTTTTTTAGATTCCACATATAAGTGTGATCATACAGTATTCGCTTTTCTCTGACCTTGTTAACAAGGTCCATCTACATTGACACAAGTGGCTGAATTCCCTTCTTTTTATGGATGGGTAATATTCCATTGTGTGTGTGTGTGTATAGATGCCACATTTTCTTTATCAATTCATCCATCCACGGGCAATTAGGTGCTGTGTGCTTAGTCACTCGGTCGTGTCCATGTCAGTCAGTCTTTGCAACCCCATGGACTATAGCCCACCAGTCTCCTCTGTGCATGGGATTCTCCAGGCAAGAATACTGGAGAGGGTTGTCATGCCCTCCTCCAGGGGAATCGTCCCAACTTAGGGATCGAACCCAGCTCACCCGCATTGCAGGTGTATTCTTTATCAGCTGAGCCAAATGGGCACTTAGGTATTTGGTAAGTAATGCTGCAATGAGACTTGCTCACCTTTGTTTGCATTGAGAGCATAGCACAATGTCTGGCATGTATTTTTAAACAAGTAACCTAATTGCTGATTGAAATACTCCTAATAGTAGAGCAAAATGAATTATTGATCTCAGATTTATAAAAACAAGAGTCAACTAACTTATAAATATTCTTGAAGTCATATGTTTCATCTTTAAAAGTCATATAAAATTTGTATTTTAATCCCATATATATCCATATTTAATATAAAATTTCACTTCATCATTAATACTTCAGACTTTACATTAAATCTGAGTTCCAGGCAGGCCTGCCATATTTATCATGTGGCTCTGAGCATTCCTGCCAAGCTGCATCAGTAGCCCTCCCCATCAGCCCCTTACCCTGAACCACAAAGACTCCAGTTTAAAAAATGGGAGAGTAATATCTAGGCATTTTCTTTCCACCAAAATTTGATTAGCATTTCTAGACAACAATAAGGTGACTGAAGTTTCTTCCCCCGGTAAACCTTTTCCTAATATCAAATAATTTACCAGATGCACTTTAGGAAAGATCAACAAGGTTCATCCTCACATTGACAGATACTGATGGGAAGCCTAGGTAAAACTGAAATGTGAAGACTTGATATAAGTGTTAACTCTAAGTTAAAAAAAAAAAACTATGCATAGGCAACTTGATTTTAGGGGGATGTTATTTAAGTAATCATAGAAACTCAAATGGGGTTTCTTACAGTAAGTTTTATTATCTATAAAGCACAGGTTGTCATTAACTTAGGCAGGAAAAACTCTAGGTTGCTAAGTATTATGCATGTAATAATCTTATAAGATAGGCACTCTTATTACCACCATCATTAACGTGACAAAACTGAAACTTAATGATATCAACCAGTGTTTATCAGCTTCAAGCAGTTTTCCTCCCAGTTTATTTTCTTCTAAAGTTCTTAAAACTTTCTATTTACTAGCGCATTTGATCCTCACCAAAATTTTATGAAATAAGTATTATTATGATCTTATCATGGTTATTTTTGCTATTCCTGCAACTTTAAAATCATTTCAAAATAAAATTTTGACATCATTATTATAAATATATAGAAATACAGCACACATTTGAAAAATAAAAATGTAACTGATGTTATATGACCACAACATTGTGAGATCTCTTAATTTTCCTCCAGTTCTTATTATCAGAATTTTCTATGTTTCCTTTACAATCTCTATTGTTAAAAGTCAAAACTACAAACATTTGCAAGCCATTACACTAAGATGTCAGCCTTTCTGATTCTTGCTTCACAATTAGTTCATTCTTCATCCATGTATACATTCAATCAACAGATAGTTAATATTTATTTAGATAATTGAAAGAACCTCGAAAAATCATTTCGTGATAATAACTAAAATTTAATTTCTCATCTAGACAGATGTTAGCAAACTTGCTGTATTTTTACAGAAAATTGGCAAACTAGTGGAGCTAAGGAAACTGAGACTCAGAATGGTTAAATAACTTGCTCATGAAATAATTAGCACATGAGTGATCTGGGGATAAACTGCTCTCCCATTAAAGCTTTACTACTTATATTTATAAAAGAAGTGAAAACTGAGCTTCCAGGAAATACCAAAAGCATATTTTTAAATAACGAGTTTTTGATGTGATCAATTCCTTTGAGAAACATGGTAAAATCAGATAAATAGCTGGCAAATCCTGCTGGGGTTAGTTGTTTCCGTTTGCTTTAAACAAACAAGAAGATTGTTCAGCATAGGTTTGGTTTATCAAGTATTCTTCTCACAAAACCTATCTTCCTAAAAATGTTAAACAGTGATAGAGAATTGGCACTTTAAGACTCTACATTGGAATTTCTTTGCAGAACTACCCAAAAAGGACCACACCTATCAAGTACAAGTATTGATTTTACTTCTAAATGGTTGCCTGCCTCTTGCCATCTCCACCTTCTTCCTGTTGGTTGGTATCATTAGCAACCTGCTTACTGACCCCAAATGGGTTTCCTGATGAGCTGGTGTTAACAGCACTCCCACTGCATCCTGCTTTTATGGTTTTATGTGTGCTCAATTTAGGAACCCAAGACACCCAACACTCATAAGCACCAAAATGGAAAAGAGATTTATTCATGTATTCTTTTTGTGATGCAGTCTGAGTTCAGAATGTACAAGAGTCACTTTAACAATAACAAAAATTCTCTTCTTGCAAAGGTTCTTTCTGTGTCACTGGTAAAGATTAAAGCATTGTATATGTATACATGCCTGTGTGTATGCATGTGTACACAAGCACACACACATGCATATGCATTTGTATTAATCATCTATTCTGGGATACCTTAATATAGATGAAACTATGTGAACACAAATTCTATGTCCTCTAGGATTATTAAAAACAAAATACCTCTCTTTGGCCTTTGGCTATACATGATAAGGAAATGGAATTCCATTGTAACATTTCTTTTTAATTTGAACTAATACTCAGTTTTTAAAATCAAGTTAATTTAAAATTGTCGCATGACTATCTCTTTATTCACTCAACAAAAATTTACTGATCTGTCAAGTGTCTGATTTTATTTATTAGATATTTTTATTTGGATAAAATAAAAAACTTCATAGAAGAAGGTTAAATTCTGCCAGGTAGAAAATTAAGCGAAATCTTGCAATTATTTATTGTGATATATACAAAAAATATGCAAGTTCAGTGCTTATACTCAAAGTACTGTGACATATTAGGGATGACCTAATACAGGAATAAAATACAAACTGAAAATATTAGCTAAAAAATGAGAGAAGAAAATACAATACACTGATGGAAAAGTCTAGTTTTAAGGAGGATGGCAAATAGGAAAATTGCTAAAGATGATAAAATGATGTGGGATCTAGTTTACACAGGACTAGTTTATACAAGTGTAGGGATTAATTTATACAGGAAAAATGCTGCACAGCATCACCCAGAAAAGTAGCCTGAATAGGTTTAGATGACAGTACATATGTAGGGATAGTGATGGTGAAGAACTTACCAAAGTTCATTTCTACTGGCTTTTAATTTTGAAGTGAAACCAGAAGCAAGATCATCTGCTAAAAGAAAGAATGGGCAGAGCGGTGTTCGAGTTTTGAGGGCAGAAAAAGGAGTAAAATCGTCACCTATAGTGGTAGAAATGTAATGGGCTAGAGTTTCTGAGTGCTGAGTGCTAAGTCGCTTCAGTCATGTCCAACTCTGTGTGACCCTATGGACTGAAGCCTGTCAGTCTCCTCTGCCCATGGGATTCTCTAGGCAAGAATACTGGAGTGGGTTGCCATGCCCTCTTCCAGGGGGTCTTCCCGACTCAAGGATGGAACTCACATCTCCTGATCTCTTGCATTGGCTGGCAGGTTCTTTACCACTAGTGCCACCTGAGAAGCCCCAGTAAGTAAAACTCAGAGAGTTCGAGTCACTGCATGTGTGTGTGTTAGTTGCTCAGTCGTGTCCAACTCATTGTGACCCCAGGGACTGTAGCTCACAGGCTCCTCTGTGTGTGGAATTCTCCAGGCAAGAATACTGGAGTGGGTTGCCATTCCCTTCTCCAGGGGATCTTCCCAACCCAGGGATCGAACCCAGGTCTCCCACATTTCAGGCAGGTTCTTTACTGTCTGAATCACCAGGGAAGCCCAAATGTGGAAAGTTCAGATACTTTCTGTTTTGTTTCTTGGCTGCATAACATGCAGATCTTCCCCAACCGGGATTGAACCCATGCCCCCTGCATTGGGAACACAGAGCCTCAACCAATGGGCCACTGGGGAAGCCTGGGCAGTAATAAAGAGATTCTGGGTGGGCAGCATAAAGCCCCACTTCATCTTTTGGTCTTGAATTTAGGAGCAAACAGTCAACATGACTAAATGTTTTTCTCCAGCCATGTTTGGTGGGGAGGAGTTAGATTAAACCAGTATTTGAGTTTTGGCAGAAAGGAAGAGAGGAGGAGAGAGGTGAGAGTTTATGTATGGGATAGATTATAATATCAGCCACAATATCTAAGCTATGGAAGGAGGAAAATGAGTACATGAGGTTATCAGGAACAGAGAAATGAGGACAGATAATAGACTGTAGATCCTTGTAAAACTGGAAATAGGGTGCTAGTGTCAAATGCATCAGGCTTCCCCGGTGGCTCAGCAGTAAAGAATCCACCTGCCAGTGAAGATGGTGGGCGTCGCAGAGTCGGACACGACTGAGCAACTAACACTTCACTTTCACTTTCCTCCAAATACATATGTTGAGATCCTAATGCCTAGTGTGATGCTGATTGGAGGTGGGGCCACTGGGGGGTAATTGTGTCCTGAAAGCAGAGCCCTCATACACTGGATTAATGCTTTTATAAAAAAGTCCCCAGAGAGATTCCCTCTGCCATCTGCCATGTAAGGCTGTTGCTAAAAGACACCAATTATGAACCAGAAGACAAACTTCCACCAGACACAAAATTCTCTGGCATCTTAATTTTGAAATTTCCATGAGTTTGCATGCATGCTCAGTCAGGTATGCTCTTTGCACCCTGATGGACGGTAGACCCCCCGAGGATCCTCTGTTGATTGGATTTTTCACTCAACAATACTGGAGTGGGTTGCCTTTTCCTTCTCCAGGGGATCTCCCCAACCCTGCCTTGCAGGCAGATTCTTTACCACTGAGCCATTGGGCAAGTTGAACTTCCCATAACTGTGAGAAATACATTTCTGTTGTGTGTAAGCCACACAGTTTATGGCATTTTGTTACACCAGCTGGAAAACACTGAAACATGTGTCTACAGTTTTATATTTGAGAAAATCTGAACAAGCAATTCTTTCTGTGGGTGTTAAACATATGAATTTAACATTCTGGATGGAATTTTAGGTTCAGAATTTGGGTGTAGAGTCAAGACATCTTCACTGCGACTCAATCCGATATTCAGCCATTACCAACGATGTGGTGCATGAAGTGAGGATATACCCTGCTCCAAAGCTAAACACAGCACTACCTTAACATCTTCTAGGAGCAGATTCTCTACTTAAAAACGTTGATAGCTTACAAATAACGTCTCTAAGGTAAAAAAAATCTACACAAACTTAGTGGGAAGAAAACTAACCCACTTAATCCAACAGTCCACCAAAAGGAGAAATTTTATGTGGAATACAATATCCTCAAGAGATAGTCATCCACATAGCACGGTGCATGAATGTGTCCTCAGTCATGTCCGTGTCCAACTCTTTGAAACCTTATGGACCATAGACTGCCAAGCTCCCCTCCATGGAATTTTCCAGGCAAGAATACTGGAGTGGGTTGGCATTTTCTCTTCCAAATAGCATGGTATTGGTGCAAAAGTAGAATTATAGATCAAAAACAGAGTAGGAAGCCCAGAAATGAAACCATGCCCTTACAGTCAATTAGTCTACAACAAAAGAGACAAGAATATACAATGGAGAAAAGATAATCTCTTCGATATCTTGATACATGGACAGCTCTTGGTACATGTAAAAAGTGAGATTAGGACATTTCCTCACACCACATACAAAAATAAGCTCAAAATGGATTAAGGACCAACTGCAAGCTGAAAGCCATAAAAAATTAACCATAAAACCTAGAAGAGAACATAAGTAGAACATGCTGACATAAACTGGAGACATTTCTTTAAAATCTATCTCCTAAGGCAAAGGAGATAAAGGCAAAAATAAACAAATCCAGAACAAAAAGACAACCTACTCAATGGGATAAAATATTTGTAAATGACATGATCTATAAGATGTTAATATCCAAAATATACAAACTTCTCATACAATGCAACATCAAAGAAAAAAATCAACTAAATATGAGAGCAGAAGAACTGAATAGACATTTTTCCAAAGGGGATATACAGGTGACCAACAGGAACAAGAAACAAATGCTCAAAATCATGAATCATCAGAGAATGCAAATCAAAATCAAAATGGAAATCACCTCACCCCTGTCAGAATGGCTATTATAAAAAAGAAATAACAAGGGTTGGTGAGGACAGGGAGAAAAAGGAACCCTAGTACATCATTGGTGGTGCGGAGCCCTAGACCAAGGACACAGGTGCAGAGCCCTGCACCAATGTCATCTATGGCATTGACCGAGCACCATAGCAACCATTGCTGTGAGCACCCATGATCTAAACCAGCCAGATCCATAACCCCATGTTAGGTAAAACCACCCACCCTAACCAGTCACCTAATGCCACTCTTCCAGCAGGAATTTTCTTAGTCTCGAGATTATAAAAATTGGCTACTGACCCATGCAAAGGTCAGCTCTCCCTTCAGCTAGCCCCACTGTTCTGACAGTCAGCTCTCCCTTGAGCCTGTCCACTGTTCTAACAGTGTCTCTCTTTCTAATAAACTCTCCTCTGTTCTCATTATGCCTCATGTCTGGAAATTATTTTCCAACCCGTACACAGACCAAGAGAGGTGGAATTGTAAATTGGTACACTCACTATGAAAAACAGAATGGAGGTTTTTCAAAAAAGCTAAAAACAGAACTACCATATGATCCAACAACCCCACTGCTGGCTATATATCTGAAAAAAAAAATGAAAACACTAACTTGAAAAGAAATATGCATTCTAACATTCATAACAGCATTATTTACAATAGTCAGGATATAGAAGCAACCCAAATGCCCATCAACAAATGAATGGATAAATAAGATGGGGTATATGTATATATTCATGTATATATATAAATATTCAATATTCATATATATTCATGTATATAATATTCATATATATATATGAATATTACTTAGCCATAAAAAATGAAATTCTATCATTTGGAACAATGTGAATGGACCTACAGAGCATTATGCTTAGTGAAATGTCAGATAAAGATAAATATTGTATGATATTACTTATATGTGGAATCTAAAAAATACAACAAAGTAGTGAATATAACAAAAAAGAAGCAGACTCACAGATAGGGAGAACAAACCAGTGATTACCAGTAGGGAGAGGGGACAGAGGCAGAGTGAGACAGGGATATGGGATTAAGAGACACAAACTACTATGTATAAAATAAATAAGTTATAAGGATATGATGCATAGCACAGAAAAAATAGCCATTATTTTACAATTACTTTAAATGAAGTATAATCTATAAAATATTGAATCACTATATTGCACACTTGAAACTAATATATTATAAATCAATTATACTTCAATAAAAAGAGAGATTCATCCTGCCAGCTTTTGCTTAAAAACTATCTGTAACCAATTGTTTACATCTTTACAAAAAAGACAGCCCATTGGTGAATGGTTCTGACTCTGATAAAGTTCTTTCTTAAAACCAAATTCAACTCTTATTAATCCCTATATATGTCCTCTGGAGTCAAATGGAGTACATTACTGATTTATTGACACAGGTATCTTCAAATATTTGAAGATATTTTTCATCTCCCTGAAAAGTTAACCTCTCGCTAAATTAAGTATCTCTAGCTCTAGATTCAACAACCATACCCTTCCTATGTGTAAGAGAGAAAGAAAGTGAAAGTCATTCAGTCATGCCCGACTCTTTGTGACCACATAGACTATACAGTCCATGGAAATCTCCAGGCAAGAATACTGGAGTGGGCAGCCTTTCCCTTCTCCAGAGGATCTTCCCAACCCAGGGATCGAACCCTCATCTCCTGCATTGCAGGTGGATTCTTTACTGTCTGAGCCACTAGGGACGCCCCTTCAGTTCAGTTCAGTTCAGTCGCACAGTTGTGTCCGACTCTTTGCAACCCTATGAATCACAGCACACCAGGCCGCCCTGTCCATCACCAACTCCTGGAGTTCACTCAAACTCATGTCCATCGAGTCGGTGATGCCAACCAGCCATCTCATCCTCTGTCGTCCCCTTTTCCTCCTGGCCCCAATCCCTCCCAGCATCAGAGTCTTTTCCAATGAGTCAACTCTTCAAATGAGGTGGCCAAAGTACTAGAGTTTCAGCTTTAGCATCATTCCTTCCAAAGAACACCCAGGGCTGATCTCCTTTAGGATGGACTGGTTGGATCTCCTTGCAGTCCAAGGGACTCTCAAGAGTCTTTTCCAACACCACAGTTCAAAAGCATCAATTCTTCGGTGCTCAGCTTTCTTCACACTCCATCTCCCTTAATAGCAATTAGTAATCAAATGTTGCAAACCAACATCAGTCTCTACCCCATCCTTTCTATCCCACTGCCCTCACACACACATGCACACACACAAACACACACATTTTTTTGGTCTATTACTTGTATTTGATCTGCAAGCTGATGATAGCATTCAGGTGTTTCAGATTTTCCAAAGAATAAGAAGCCATGAAAATGAAAGAAATTTTACCTTTGGCAATAAGAACTATATATTCTACTCATCATTTAAAGGAAAGGAAATTTATGTACACACTCAAGATTCCTACTGACTGCAATGTACACATACATGTGGGCATGAGTGTGGGCAGACAGATACACACTCAAATATATATACAAAGACATAAACTATTGCAGAGGCTTGAGACTTGGCAGTTACTTCCCATGCTCCAAGCCAAGGTTCCTAACAGATCAGTTCAAACAAATACTTTGCTAAGTGCTAAAAGCACTGTGCTTGTCAGCAGCAGTTTTCAAAAGGAAAGAAAAAGCATATTGTACATTTCCATAAATAGCAAATGGGCTACATAGCAAGACTTAATTTTTAGCTAGCAAGACTTCTAATCATTGAGTCCATTTTGTTTATAAAGAGGAAATCAAGACCTAAGGGAGACAACTGACTTACCCAACGATACACGGCTTATTTGCAACATCAGTTCTACAAGATTCTGTCTTATGTTCTAAAGATTCAGCGGTACTAAAACACACGTCAAGCTCAGCATGGTTAATGACCAAGACTGAGTTAAGGAACCATGAAACCATCTTATAAAAAAGATATCATTTACAAAAAGTGATGCTAGTACCCAACTCTTTGCAACCCCATGGACTGTAGACCACCAGGCTCCTCTGTCCATGAAATTTTCCAGGAATTTTCCAAGAATACTGCAGTGAGTTACTTCCTACTCCAGGGGATGACCGAGGGATTGAACCTGTGTCTCTGTGTCTCCTGCATCGACAGGCAGATTCTTTACCACTAGTGCCACCTAGGAAGCCTTGCTAGTATCTTACAAGAAATTAAGTCCATGGTGAACATGACATACTTGACCACTGAACAAGATGCTAAGAGGTACAGTACACACCACAGCTGTTGTGACACAAGATAATCCCTAAACGCGAGGAAACTGTCATAAGGTCCATCTCTTCACTGGGAGTAAGGGGCAGGGAGAATTCTGTGTTCAATATAAACAAATCTCTGTAGAATTTACTGATATAGATTAGACTTTTTAAAATGTACTTTGAACAATCTAATAGGGCAATGCTAAAGAAAAACAGCTTTTACTGTAATATTGATGTAATAAAAACATATAAGCACAATTCACATTTAGAAAGACAAAAAGAAGCATCCAGATTGGGCCAGAATAGAAAATAATCTTTAATCCAGATCAAAGAGTTCTTTTATGTATCTGTGGTGTGGGTATGCACATGTTTGTGAGTTTGAGTGTGTGTGCGTGTGTGTATGTGTGTGTGTGTGTGTCAGTTTGGGCCTAGGAAGGGACAGAACCAGAATTTGTTGAGCATCTGTGTCACATACTGCATGTTGCATTTTACTTATATTATACATTTTAATCCTTACATACCCTCACATAATCCTATGATGTAGGTATTACTATCTCATTTTGCAAAAAAGGAAAGAAGCTCTGGGGCTTCAGGTCATATTACTAAGAAGTGGCAGCAGCTAGGCTGAAATCTATGTAAGCTGAATATTAAAATCTATAATCATTCAATTGATGTTATATTAATTACATGCTGAAGTACTTATCTTTTTTATTTTTTCAGTGTGGATTTGGTCATTCTCATTTAGTTATATACAACCATCAGACCACCCCATAACAAACTAACAATTCTGTTGAATCTAAATATCTACACTGAGAAGAACCCCTAGTAGTTAGAGGAAGGTCAAAACCAGGGACTCAGTATTCTTTGGAAAACTCTGTCAGACAAGGCTTATTTCTCTTTAAACATGCTCTTTGTAAGTAGTGACTCCTGGTAGTTCAGACTGTAAAGAGTCTGGCTGTAATACAGGAGACCCAGGTTTATCTCTAGGTCAGGAAGATCCCATGGAGAAGGAAATCACAACCCACTCCAGTATTCTTGCCTGGAGAAATCCATGGACAGAGAAGTCTGGCAGGCTACAGTCCTTGGGGTTGGACACGACTGAGTGACTAACACGTTCACTTCCTCCACATTAACCTGTAAGGTGCATATTTAAGTAAAATAGCTGTAGAATTCCTGATTGCAGCAAAGTTTAACAGTGTAAAACCTACTTCCAGCACTAGAAAATGAATGAGTCAGTAGCCATTAGATGCAAATTTGTGTAAAATCCTCCACACGCGGGAATGTAGGTATGTTTGACGCATTTCTAAGATATCATCCTTCCAAGAATCTCTTCCACTTATGAGGATTAACTGAATAATCCTCAAAGGGCAAATGAGATGACTTTGAATTAGTTTTCCATGATGCATAATAATTATCCCAAACTTAATGGTTTAAAATCACAAAAAATTTATCATCCTAGGGGTTTCAAATAGGAAAAGGAGTACATCAAGGCTATATATTGTCACCCTGCTTATTTAACTTCTATGCAGAGTACATCATGAGAAACGCTGGACTGGAAGAAACACAAGCTGGAATCAAGATTGCCGGGAGAAATATCAATAACCTCAGATATGCAGATGACACCACCCTTATGGCAGAAAGTGAAGAGGAACTAAAGAGCCTCTTGATGAAAGTGAAAGAGGAGAGCGAAAAAGTTGGCTTAAAGCTCAACATTCAGAAAACGAAGATCATGGCATCTGGTCCCATCACTTCATGGGAAATAGATGGGGAAACAGTGGAAACAGTGTCAGACTTTATCTGGGGGGGCTCCAAAATCACTGCAGATGGTGACTGCAGCCATGAAATTAAAAGATGCTTACTCCTTGGAAGAAAAGTTATGACCAACCTAGATAGCATTTTCAAAAGCAGAGACATTACTTCGCCGACTAAGGTCCATCTCGTCAAGGCTATGGTTTTTCCTGTGGTCATGTATGGATGTGAGATTTTGACTGTTAAGAAAGCTGAGCGTCTAAGAATTGATGCTTTTGAACTGTGGTGTTGGAGAAGACTCTTGAGAGTCCCTTGGACTGCAAGGAGATCCAACCAGTCCATTCTGAAGGAGATCAACCCTGGGTGTTCTTTGGAAGGAATGATGCTAGAGCTGAAACTCCAGTACTTTGGCCACCTCATTTGAAGAGCTGACTCATTGGAAAAGACTCTGATGCTGGGCGGGATTGGGGGCAGGAGGAGAAGGGGGTGACCGAGGATGAGATGGCTGGATGGCATCACGGACTCGATGGATGTGAGTCTGAGTGAACTCCGGGAGATGGTGATGAACAGGGAGGCCTGGCATGCTGCGATTCATGGGGTTGCAAAGAGTCGGACATGACTGAGCGACTGAACTGAACTGAACTGAACTGAAGGGTTTCATGGGTCAGGATTCCAGGCATGCATAGCCTAGCTGGACCCTTTGCTCAGGATCTCACAAAGCTGAAATCAAGGTGTCGGACAGCTGAAGGAACTTTCTAGATCTCAAGGTTCTCTTCTGAGCTCACTTAGTTTTTGGAAGAACTCACTCTTCTGTGGCTGTAAGACAGAGGTCCTTACTTTCTTACTAGCTGTCAGCCAGAGGCTCCTATCAGCTTCTAGATGCCACCTCCAAGTCAGAGGCTCATTACCCACTTATAATGGCTCACTCCTTCAAAGCCAGAAGGAAAACATCTCACTCAGTCTCTTAAGAGTGTCTTACAACCTAATCGAGGAAGCGATGATCCTATCTATCACCGTTGTCATATTAGTGACTAGACATAAGACACAGGTTCCATCTGCTCCCAAGAGGAGAAGGTTATACAAGGGTTTGACTCATTGTGGGTTACATCAGTGTGTGTCCACCACGGACTTGCTATGACTGAATGTTTGGTATCACTCAAATCCATGCATTGAAACTCTACCCTACCCTTCTCATGTTAAGAAGTGAGATTTTTGGGAGGTAAGGACAAATCAATGAAACCTTGAGGGATGACCTCATAAATGGGATTAGTGTCCTTCCAAGAGTCTGGAGGGACCTTGCTTCCTCTTTCATCAGTTGATAACACTGAGGAGAGAGCCATCTGTGAACTAGGAAATGGTCTCCTAAGACACTGAACCCTCACCAGTGCAGACAACCTGACCTTGGACTTCCAGCCTCCAGAACTGTGGGAAATAAATTCCTGGTGTTTGCAAGCCAGCCAATTTACAGAATTTTGTGATAGCAGCCTGAGATGACCAAGACAGACCTCAAATCAGAAAGCTGTAGCAGTGAGTTTAGTCATCCAGATCTTCTTGCTCATCAACAAGTTTTCACTCTGTTCTAAATCAGTTGCCGTTTCTGACACAGAACAAGGACAAAGGGAAGCTATCCAGCTGGGATTTAATTGTCCCATGGGAAAAAACAAAACTCAATTATGAAAAGGTTGCAAGCAAGCTATCAAGAAAATAACACAAACTTCATCCTTCTGATGACCCAGATAATATAGCTAGATTATCTTTTGTTTTAGGACTCCTAATTAGGTCAGTATTTTGAAGCATCAATAGGCAGACCCGAATATAAATATAAACTGCCCAGATTTGGCAGATCAGTTGCTTCCAGAGACTCTCTTACCAATCCTGCCCTTTTGAAGCCCAAGGATAGGTCAAGTCTGAAATATACTGCTGGAAGTGTTGTTTCTCCATCTGTTTCAGTTATCAAAAATGTTAAAGATTCCAACCAAAAAAATCAATTAACATGATAAATGACATATTTGTTATTGTTAGTTACTTCATTGAATATCATTGTTTTCTCAAATTCAGCTGTAGGATTTTTCTTTTCCTGGGAGAGAAAAAAGAAAAATATGGCTAGTTCCTTTAGGTTTTAGAGGAAGTTCATTTTCTTTTTCATAATTTTTTTGCCATAGTTAAGGATGGAATTTCAGGAATTAACTATCTACTATGCACCCAAATATTGTGCTGGGCACTTTTATGCTCCTCTACTGACACTGAAAACAAGGATCAGAGATTGTAAGTAATCCATGTGCAGTCACTCAGCTAATATATGTGAGGATGATGTTGTGCCAGTTCAGGCAGATTTTTAAGCCCAGATTCCTTTGGTGTTTACTTTTTATCTAAAAACTGTCATTCAAAAAGAAGGGAACTTCGGGTGGGTGATAAAAGGAACTCAAATCATGATGCTAAAGAAATATGTGAACTTGGAGGGAATAATTTTTTCAAGCACAGACCTTGAAAATTAAAAAGTAAATAAATAGAGACTTCCCAAGAAAAATGTGTTTTTATTTCAAGTGAAGTTGCTCAGTCATGTCCAACTCTTTGCAACCCCATGGACTGTAGCCCGCCAGGCTCCTCCATCCATGGGATTCTCCAGGCAAGAATACTGGAGTGGGTTGCCATTTCCTTCTCCAGGGGATCTTCTTGACCCAGGGATCAAACCCAGGTCTCCCACACTTCAGGCAGATGCTTTAACCTCTGAGCCACCAGGGAAGCCCCCTTTTTTTTTTATTCCAAACCAAGTGAAAATCAGAACCATTCTTTACATTCCAAAGGACTGTTAAAAAGAGACCTTTCCTTTCTCTTCCTGGAAAAGAGTCTTCATATTAGGGACATTAGATCTCTCACTCTCTTTCTCCTGCCCTCCCCACTTCCCACCCTCTGTCTTAGAAGGAGGAGGTTGCAGCTGTGTCGCATTTCCTATACAAACTCTAAGATTCATAATTTCTTCTGGTTTCAAAAACCCATCTGCATATACAGGGTAATATTTGGCTTTTATAGCTTAACTCTGAAAGGGGACATGGGTAACCGATGCAGTTGTTGCTATAAGTAACAATATTCTGCATCAGATCTAGAAACTTCTTGTTTGCTTTCAGGACAAAATAAATTAATATAGATATTAAAAACTTAGAATGAGATGTAAAAGAAGCAGAGATCTATGAACATCATTAGATAAGTCATGGACATGGTAGCAGAGTCTGTTTCCATTCCCTACGTATTAGCCTATTTACCTAAAGAAAAGCTATTAATCATAAAGCACTTCAACTAATAAGCTTCATCCTCCTCAAAGGGCAAAGAAACAGTTGTCCGGTCGCAAAGCTGTGTCCTACTCTTTGCTACTCCATGGACTGCAGCACGCTAGGCTTCCCTGTCCTTCACTATCTCCCCTGGAGTTTGCTCAGATTCATGTCCATTGAGTCAGAGGCAATTTTGTAAGAACCGTTCTGTGACTAATGCTATTCTCTTTTGTCCCACTTTTTCTTTCAATTGCCTTTTCACATGTAGCTGCATGGTCAAAAGACTTCTTTGTCCATTCAGATCTCTACCCCTATTTGAGAGTAAAGCAACGTTAGTGAAGAAATGTTACACAATATATCGAAGACGTGTCTCTATAAACGAAAGAAAAAAGCATTTTTCTCACTTTCGCTCTTTCATGAAGAATTATTATCTCTGTTTAAAGCTAATCCCATTAGCATCGTCTTGTTTCCTCAGAGATTGTCCTCTAACAGATTTGTTCTCACTTGCTGGTATCTTCGGGCTCTCTGCCTCTCTCTATTCTCTGGGTGTCTCTCAGCCACCTCTTTGTGCCCCTGCATCTCTCCATCTTCACTCTCCCTTTTGTGCATCTGTCGCTGGTTTCTCTCTCACTATTTCTGTCTCTACATCTGTCTCTCTCTTCTCTTACTTCTCTAGACTTGTCTCTCTGCTACCCGCCTTCCTCTCCACACACACAACCCCCCCTCCAGCATTTCCAGTCTGATGAGGCACACGGACTTTCCTGTTTTTAAAAATATACTCTTTCCTTGATCTGTGTAAAGCAAGCATTGAACACTCAAGAGTGCTCCTTTGCAAGCAAATTTTAGGGGAAAGGAATCCACATAAGAATTGAGAAGGCAAAGCTGAAAAACTCAAAGATAAACCTTAAATAAGAGAGGGCCAAAATGAAGTGAGGTGAAGTCGCTCAGTCGTGTTCGACTCTTTGCGACCCCGTGGACTGTAACCTACTAGGCTTCTCTGTCCATGGGATTCTCCAGGCAAGAGTACTGGAGTGGATTGCCATTTCCTTCTCCAGGGGATCTTCCCGACCCAGGGATTGAACCCGGGTCTCCCGCATCATAGGCAGATGCTTTAACCTCTGAGCCACCAGGGAAGCCAAGATGAAGTAGCAAGTGCCAAACCAAAGAGGAAGAGACCCACGAGTACTTGTCGTCTTTGTCATTTGGTTACTGGGAACTTAGCAAAAGCAGTTCCCACAGAGCAGTGTGCACAGAAGTGGATTCCAGTGAGCTGGGGAGAGAACAGGAGATGAAGAAGAGAAAACAGCAATAAATACTTTTTAAATGTCTACCCTAAGCCAGGGCTGTGCTAGGCTTTAGAAATACAGTTGGGATCAAGTTTGACAATCTCTGCCTGTAAGAGCTTCTATAGTCAAGTGGGAAATGAAACACTACAAAGAAATAACATAAATATGGCATGATGATGATTTGATCAAAGAAACATGGAGTGGTGTGGAAGCATAGCAGAGGCACTGACATTGGATTCAGGTGGGTGATAGACATTTAGGGTGGGAGGCAGGGGGCATGATGAGAAATGTTCCTTTTTCTGTCTTTAGATGAAATTATCTGCAGATACAATTTATGGAGCTATGGCAGCCATCTCGTGACCATGAGGGACAACTCTGAGAATGAAACCCTACATGCTGTGGATGGTAAAGGGAAAAGGCAGAAAGCACCTAGGCTGGGTGCTTGATGACATTTGTTGGGCCTCTGAATTAATCAATCTTGGAAATGATACACCCAGCAATAATATACCTGTTGTTTAAGCTATATTTATATATTTTTTTAAATAATAAAAACAAATAAATAGAATAGGGCAAAGACTCCAAATCCTAGTCCCCCTCCTCTTCTTGGGCACATGGCTAGATGATATTTTCAGCCTCCTAAACAGCCATGTAGCTGAGCTCTGGTCACTGGACTGTAAACAGAGGAAAGCACACCACTTCTGGGCCTATGCAATAAGAGTAATTCCATGCTTTATCCCCTGCTGTTGTCTGGAGACCTTAGAGGCCACAGGATGAATATGACAGAGCCTTCGTCAGCCTGGCTCTTCTGATCACTGAATAGATGACTCACATTTTTAACTATAATTAATAATACTGTATTGCATATTTGAAAGTTGCTAAGAGAGTAGATCTTATAAGTTCTTATCACAAGAAAAAAATTTTTGTATGAATGGTGACAGATATTAACTAGACTTATTGTGATGATCATTGCTAAATATACACAAATATAGAATCACTATGCTATATACCTGAAACTAATGACAATCATACCTCAATAAAAATGTATATTTGAAGTAGATGATTAAATATACATTATATCAATAAAAAAGAAACCAGAGGTAACCAGAACATATAGTCGTGTCTGACTCTGTGCAGCCCCATAGACTGTATAGTCCATGCAATTCTCCAGGCCAGAATACTGGAGTGGGTAGCCTTTCCCTTCTCCAGGGGATCTTCCCAACCCAGGAATCGAACCCAGGTCTCCCGTATTGCAGGCGAATTCTTTACCAGCTGAGCCACAAGGGAAGCCCCATATTTGAAGTAGATGATTAAATATACATTATATCAATAAAAAAGAAACCAGGGGTAACCAGAGCAATATAAACGTGGGAAACATTAGGGATTGAACTGTGAGAGGAAATGAAAAGCCAAGCTTGGATGAACATTTAAAGCATACAATTATTTGAAAAGTAGAAAAAACATTACTTATAAAAGAGATAGATAATTCTTCGTTAGAGAAGCAGGAAGGGACCAGGAAACAGTTGGCTTCAACCCAGTTTAACATCACAACCACTCACCCACCAGCCAATAATATTCATGACACCTGTCCTAGATCCACTCCATTGTTTCCAAATTTCTCCCATTTTGACCCAGCTTCATACTGGTTTTTGGCATTTGCCTCCATTCCCCCTTTAGAATCCCCCCCTACATAGGATTTAGAATTAGTATCTGCCTTTTTGCTCATTTTTCTCTGGCTCCTGATTCCAATCTGCCTTCGGGAACTTTGGATTGATTTTTCTTTTCCTATCTTTCTGAGCATTATGCTATCAAATATAGTTCTCTATCCAGCCAGTCCCTTAGCAATTGGCCATGACCCAGACCAGCCAACACTAATGAAAACCAACATGTATTGGCTACTTACTAAAGTCAAACACTATGTTAACCAATTTAACTTGTTTTAACAACCAACCCTATGCATGCATATTTCTACTATCCCCATCTTCAGATGAAGAAACTGAGGTCACACATGAGTAGGACTGAGCCAAGATCCCCATCAGGCAGTCTGACTCAAGCCTGCCTTCTTAACCGCCACGCTGCACTTCACGTGATGCTCAGTTCATCCCCTTCCAAAGGGCAGATTTTGAAAATTCCCAGCTTGACAATCAAAGTAAGACAACATTCAAGAAGAATTAAATGAATATTACTATTTCCAAACATTAAAGAGAAGTAAAGAAACGAGGGCTGAAAAAGAAGTTGGTGGCTTATTAACTATTGAGTGGTCAATGGTAGCCTTCTCTATAGCATCCTACTCCATCCAAGGGGGTGATAATACTGGAACTAAGGCTGTCTGTGGCGTGAGAATTTAAACAGTATGTGAGTCCCTAAATGTAGACTATTTTATCCAGAAGTTTGACAATGAAGAAAAGAGAGTCAAGAGGCAGAAATCAGGCACATTCTAAAAAAAGTTTTTTACACGAGAATCAAGTGGGAGGTCTTCCAGGGTCTGGGCAGAAGAAGCTACTGGAGAAGAGATAGTTGAAGCGAGACAGGGAACTACTGGCAGACCCCAGAGGCAAGGAATGAAATTAAGAACCCTGGTGGGCACCCACCTCCAGAGCTCCTCATGGAGGAGCTAATTGGGAGAGAAGACTGCAGACAGAGTTAAGAGGTGGAAGGGGAAATTGAGAGCTCACATGCCTGACTGAGGCCATCTGTTTTCTCCAGGAAGTAGGAGGCAAGCCTTCCACCAAGAATAGCGTGGGTGAAGTGGAACCAGGAGCTGGCAATAACAGTCATAAAAGGATTGTAAGGGCCACCATGGGAAATGGGATAGGGGGCTGATGAGACATGAAAGTAAAAGGATTGCTAAGCAGCATCAAGGGCCCAGCTGAGGATGAAGCTCATAAACTTATAATGGAGGAAATCAGCGTGATTATGTGCTTTCTCCAGCTGAGCTCAGGCTTTGGCAGGAGGAAACAGCTCATGGGGCTGCCCAGGATGAGGGTTTGGAAAACAGAGAGCTGCAGGAGACAGGGAGGGAAGAAAATAGACAGCCTCCTATGCAGTCTTTGAAAATATTTTCATGGCTCCAGCCTTAATAGGAAAAATGTTAATCTAGCTGGAGGATGACAGACTCAGAGAACAGGGAAACCTTGAAAGACTGACATCTGTAAGGACATACAGGGAGAGAAAGAAGGGACGAGAAGCAACAGCATAGTGTGTGACAACAATTTGACTTTTAATTTCCCTCTGCTCCCTATTTCTCTCCATTTTCTTATATTTCCCCACCAGGGAATTATTTCACCTCCTAAATTTACCAGATTTCCACTATATACTACTCACTCTTCAACTTCTATTTTTGCTAGGTAAATTGAGCCTCTCTCATTTGTTGCTGTTCAGTCGCTAAGTCATGTCCAACGCTTTGCGGCCCCATGCACTGCAGACGCCAGGCTTCCTCGTCCTTCGCTATCTCCCAGAGTTTGCTCAAACTCATGTCCACTGAGTCAGTGATGCCATCCAACCTTCTCATCCTCTATCGCCTCCTTCTCCTCTTGCTCTCAATCTTTCCCTCTTTTCCCTCTTGCTCTCAGTCTTTCAATGTTTCTCTCATGGATCACCTGAAATCCAAAGTTCATTCATTCAATAGCAGCTCAAGTGTGGTGTGTGAATAAGGAGCAGACAACTCCTCGGGGTACAGGGGACCTCTCCCACAGGGCACACTGCTGGGAGGGTGAAGGGCAGCCTGGGTTTCAGTCTCTACACTTTTCCCTCATCTGTGTGCAGTTGTGCAGAGCATCCTTCCCCGGCTATATTTTCCAGTCCCAAGTGAGCCC
This sequence comes from Cephalophus harveyi, assembly GCA_006410635.1. Classification (NCBI taxonomy): domain Eukaryota; kingdom Metazoa; phylum Chordata; class Mammalia; order Artiodactyla; family Bovidae; genus Cephalophus; species Cephalophus harveyi. The sequence continues at coordinate 302,602 of SJYT01029515.1, forward strand.
AGTGAAAAAATGTTTAAAATATATTCAGCATTGTAGCTCTCTGGATTGGGAGTACAATCTTGATTTTATGAACGGATGTATGAAAATCTTCTGTGGAAAACATTTTTAATGATAAAAAGTAAAGGTGAACATAGACAAAGAGGGGCATAGCTAAGAGGTCTCTAAAGTACATGTCTTTAAACGAAAGAAGCCCCGTGTCATATGAAGTGACTAAATTCCCTCTCTGATGACTGACTACCCCATCATATCGAGAAGCTTAAAATTCAATGGTTCAGTGCTGGATTCAAAATGTTGGACATGTAAAGTGCAAGTCGCTTGACAAGGTCAAGTATTTCAAATACATTTAACGAATCCAGGAATAGAGAGCGGAACCAGGGAATGACAGGGCTGTCTCTCAAATTTCTAAAAGATGTCTTCCTTTGTCCTCCGCTTCCACATTCAAATCCGTGATTAGCAAGACAGCTCAAACTCTATAAACAGAATAGGATGCTGGAATGGGCCAGAAGCATGACTCTGCAGAAGAGAGGGGGCCAAGTACCTTCCCTCGGAGCTTTATAAAAAGCTCCTTGAAGCCTTAGTATTTTTAGTTACCAAATTTATAACACCTACCTGCTCTCCTTTTTTTTTAAGTCATATTAATCTACAGATAGAATGGAAAGATCTCTGAGACCAGTAACTCAGCATAATCTATGAAATCTGAGGAACAGCAATTGCCATCTGTTATTTGTTGTTGCTCAGCCTCTAAATTGTATCTGACTCCTTGCAGCCCCATGGACTGCAGCCCACCAGGCTCCTCTGTCCCTGAGCTTTTCCAGGCAAGAATATGGGAGTGGATTGTCTTTCCTTCCCCAGCTGATTCTCCTGACCCAGGGATCAAACCTGTGTCTCCTGGTAGCAGGCAGATTCTTTACCACTGAGCCAACCTGGGAAGCCCATCTATATTTAGCATAATTTAATTTAACTGAAGACATTTTCTCCTTTCTGTGAAGAATGATGTTTTTTTTCTGAACATGCAGGATAGTACAAGATTAATCTTTTAGGGATTCCCTGGTGGCTCAGACAGTAAAGAGTCTGCGTGCAGTGCAGGAGACAGGGGTTTGATCCCTAGGTTTGGAAGATCTGCTGGAGAAGGAAATGGCAACCCATTCTAATATTCTTGCCTGGAAAATCCTTGCTGGAGGAGCCTGGCAGGCAATAGTCCATGGAGTCACAAAAAGTCTGACATGACTGAGCCCCTTTACTTTTTCACTTATATGTAGGTTATAGTTTATATATAAAACCATGAATGCCCTCTAATCCAAACAATCAGAATGTATCTAGCAAAGGAGTACATGAACAATAAACTAATTTTAGCTTTGCAATGAAAATACCTATTGATGCTCTAGAAGACAGATCCTAAAAGAAATAAGAACTAGTGTCACTTAAACTCTTAATCTTTGGAACTGAAGTAGAAACTGAAAAAAAAAATAGTTCATTTGTTTAAAATTAATAGTTCTCCTGATAGGACATTAGCATTCATATCAATAACTGATTTACAGAGAAGATTCAGTCAGGCATAAGTGAATAAATATTTATGGACTTTAAAAGACTACTTATCCCTTCTGCCAATAAAAATGTTTCTCAACTACAAACTCTCACTGTCCATTTTAACAACAGGGATATAAATTAATTGCAAGTTTATTAAAGAAAGACAGGATTCAGAATAAATGTCCATGACACATTGCAAAATCAAACATAGTTTTAAGATTATATACAAGCTATGCCATCATTTATTGCACTGGCAATTATATATTTACAAGTATGGACACATGTACTTTATGGTTAACACACAGAAATATGGAACTTGTATAATGTTTTCCCTAAAAGCATGCTGCTACGAAACTCCTCTACCCATGGTTTCTCAAAGTCCACCTTTTCTCAGTGAAGGGAAAAAAGGTAATGTGTATAAGTCTTAATCACTAGTCGAGTAATAGAGCAAGTAAATACTTGGGGCTTATGCTAGGCAACAAGGCCAAGAAAAACAATGAAATATAAAAGGAGAATACAGTGTCTAATTCTGTCCTATTGCACCATCACAACCTCAACTGTCTTACCAATACAAAAGGCAATATTTGAAGCTCAATGCTCCTTATACCAAGAAGGTTGTGATTAAAAAAAAAGAAAAAAACCACTACACACAGGAGACTATATTCAGTATCCTGTAATAAAATATAATGGAAATTTTTAAATTAAAAAATAAAAAAAGAAGTTTGCAATTAAGGGTCTACATTGTAAAAATAATGGAAAATAGCAAGGACACAAAAGTGTGCTGATATCCCAGATGTGGATCAGAAGGCAATCATGTCCCCTAGTCAGAGGCTAAATGGAAATGTGTGAGTAACGCTGCATTGTTTAGTATAATGGCTCATCAGGAACTCTAAGGAGAAAAATGCACTCCAGGATCAAAAGTGATGTTTCCAGAAGCAAAATAAAACCATCATCTGGGACCCACTGATCAGGCCTCTTTTGTGTTATTCAGGAAGCCTGATCACCTTCTGGATGGTCTTACTTCATACCATCAACCTAATTACCATAAAATATTTCTATCCAAATTTCATGCTTCAAGATGTTTGGCAGACTCTGTGTCACCATGTTGCAAATTTAAAAACTAATATTTGAAATTTGTGTAAATATTGTAAATATCCTTGGTTAACTGAAACTCAGATTGAAAGACCGGAATGAAAAGGTTCAGAGGCTTTTCTTGACTCCATTATAGAGCATTACATAAGTCATTTTTTGCATCCCATAATCTCAACTACAATATGCAAACAATATGCACAGTCTAAGCAACTGTTACAGTCAGCCATCTTGGGTTATATGTGTTGACCTTCTGCAATTTTCCATTGATAGAAGAGTAACATTGTCTACCTTCCTTGAAATCTACTAAAATTCATGACATCAGATTTATAAAGCAATCTCATATGTCTAATTTGTTTTATGCTATTTGAGTCCTCTGAGATACCAATGTCTCCATTTCACATTTGAGTACAGATGAGTTCTGAAAGACTGAATGATAAATACTATCACTGCTAAAGCACAATGGGAAATCCAATTATTCTGAAGTGTAAGTGTATTTATAATTATAATGACTGAGCATGATAATATGCGGTATCTTAAAATATGTGTAGGGCTTCCTGGGTGGCTCAGCAGTAAACAGTCCACCTGCAATGCAGGAGATGCAGGAAATGAGGCTTCGATCCCTGGGTCGGGAAGATCCCCTGGAGGAGAAAATAGCAACGCACTCCAATATTCTTGCCTGGAAAATTCCATGGACAGAGAAGCCTAGTGGACTACAGTCCCTGGGGTTGCAAAGAGTTGGAGTCAGACATGGCTGAGCACACACACACACAAACAAAAAAATCTTTAATTGAATCAAAAGTATTTAAATGTGCAAACATTTTATAGAATTCAGATAATTTACTTAACTTCCATTCTAATCTCAATCAGCAATAAACATATATTGAATATCTTTCCATCATACAGCCTAACATTGCCAAGGTTGCAACTCCTTTGTTTTGGTGTATATCTACAGATATTCCTTAACCTTTGCCAGTCATTTTGTAAATGTGTGCCATTATTTCAAGGGTGATTAAATCAGAGTCTAGATAAAAGAGCTCCAATTCATCATCAAGATGAGAAAAGCTGCTAAAAGCATTAGTGAGTCAATAATATCTTTTTTAATAAAAATGAACATTAAAAGGGGGAGACTTTCCATAGCTCACTTTTTAAAGCACATAGAAACTACTATAATTTGAAGAAAATTCCAAGGATTTTGATGCTCTAATAATGTGATTTGATGATTATCAGTAATTATTTTGAGCATTTGAACAAATTCAGAAATTCTTGGGGGGTTGGTTCTTGGTTGTCTTGGTTTGGTTTTTGATGAGAACTCTGGCCTACCCACAGTAATTCTACTTCCCTTTGAAAGGAATGATGCTAAAGCTGAAACTCCAGTACTTTGGCCACCTCATGAGAAGAGTTGACTCACTGGAAAAGACTCTGATGCTGGGAGGGATTGGGGGCAGGAGGAGAAGGGGACGACCAAGGATAAGATGGCTGGATGGCATCACGGACTCGATGGACGTGAGTTTGAGTGAACTCTGGGAGTTGGTGATGGACAGGGAGGCCTGGCGTGCTGCAATTCACGGGGTTGCAAAGAGTCGGACACGACTGAGTGACTGAACTGAACTGAACTGAGGGGTTTCCCAGATAGCCCCTGTCAATGCAGGAGGCACAGATTCAGTCCCTGGGTTGGGAAGACTTCCTGGAGGAGGAAATGACAACCCACTCCAGTATTCTTGCCTGGAGAATTCCATGGACAGAGGAGCCTGGTGGGCTACAGTCCATGCGGTCACAAAGAGTTAGACATGCTGAGCACTGAGGATACAACTCATTATTATTATTATTATTATAAGTACTGTGTGGAAATAGGATGGCAAAGATTCAAACGGTGTTCCACAATTTTAAAAAGCCATGAAGAAAACCATCTAAACAAACTATGTTCCACAATTAAAAAAACAAACCATGAAGAAAACTCCTTTTCCTTTTATCCCTAGTAAAGCACAGGGGAGGTCTTCAATCAACTTAGGTTGTATGCCTTATTTATCATCACCCTTAAGGAGATTCTACTTTGAGGCATATGGTAACCATCTTCCCTAAAAGTTAGATGGATACTAAGTCACATCTATCTTTTCCACCACTTTTTTTTCTTTTTAAATTAATTTTTATTGGAGTATAGTTGCTTCACAATGCTGTGTTAATTTCTACAGTATAGCAAAACGAATCAGCCAACATATACACATATCTCCTACTTTTTGGATTTCCTTCCCACTCAGATCACCATGTTGCATTAAATAGAGCTTCCTGTGCTATAGTTTGGTCTCATCATTTTAAATCCTATTTAAGGGTAAATAAGGTTCCAACACATATGTATCTGTATACGGGTACCAAAATAATATAACTACAGTTTCAGATGCTGAGCCAAGAATGGGCCCACAATACAAAATGCTGTAACTGACTTAGTTTTCTGCATCACAGAGTTTCTTACAGAATGTTTCTATCCCTGTCCTCCTTCCATGTAGATCACACTCATACTAAATAGATTTTAAAAGCCACAAGCACAGGAACTCTAGACAATTTTTCAGTCTCCGTTCAGTTCAGTCACTCAGTCGTGTCCAACTCTTTGCGATCCCGTGGACGGCAGCAAGCCAGGCTTCCCTGTACTTCACCATCTCCCGGATCCATAACCTGACCAGGGTGATAGGACATTGCTAGGCAGGCTCACTGTACTCACCAGTGTCCACTTATCAAAGGAAGGTGATGAAATAAGAATACATGAACACACGATGTTCTGCTGAACATGTTTGGCAACTTAAATCTTAGACTGTTTATCTGCACGGGAGCATATTGCTATAGACCACTGATTGAAGGACAATCACCAGAAATGATTTTTTACATTTTTGTAAATTATGTAAATTATATTAACATATACATATGCAATATGTTATAAATTAAGTATTTGTTATACATTCATTTTGTATATACACATATGGATATGTATCTAATTTAAAATTGATTAACCCACTGCATTATTACCAGGGTATCTTATGACTACAATTACTTCTATTTCTATGTTTTCCTGTTCTAATTGGACTTTCAGGAAACTTTAGTTAATACATAGTGTATAATAAATATTTAATTTTCTAAGTACACATTTTTTATAATAAGCCACTGTAAGTCTCTACTTTTTCAGCATTCAGCTTACATCTTTGACATACATATCCTGTAAAAGATCATCTTGCAAAATTGCATTGGGACTGCTTACAAGTTGATTACATGTAGATAATAAAGAGGGGCTTCCCAGGTGACACTAGCGATAAAGAACCTGCCTGCCAATGCAGGAGGTGTGGGTTCAGTCCAAGTTGGGAAGATCCCCTGGAGAAGGGAATGGCAACCCACTCCAGTATTCTTGCCAGAAGAATTCCATGGACAGAGGAGCCTGGTGGGTTACAGTTCATGGGGTCACAGAGAGTCAGACACAACTGAAGTGACCTAGCATACATGCACAGATGATAAAGGGAACAACCTCAAGAAGAAAGGAAAACGTCATTTAAAATACTTCCTGTCATTTAAATCTGTATAACCAATTCTTTTCGATTAAGGGGCAGATCAAACTTGGCAAGTCTTCTCTGCTGAACTTGATTGACCTGAATTTCACCACCATTTCACTGTCACTTTAAATCATCTTTGCAGAAAGAACCGAGAAAATAGAAATGTTTTCTGGGTTTGACAAGCAACAGCAGAACTGAAGTAAGAGAAGATAATGAACTCCCTGCTGTTGATTTCTTCCTACGTTCAGTTTTTGTTCTGGAGCTGCTAGTAGACACAGTGCTAATGAGATCCTCTTCTGATGACTGAAAAGATGTTCTGAAATGATTTGTTCATCTGGCTCCTGACTACTGTTGTTAAAAACACATTTTATAGATCACTTTATGATTCCCCACCTAGGAAGCCACAGAGGACTTCTTTGTTCACATGGAAAAGGAAAGTCATCAGTTTTTTTTTGTTTGTTTCAATGGATAATATATTTTCCTCAGTGGTAAAAGAAAATTTTCATTTATTCTAAAGATTTTATATTAGATTTTATTTAATGATTCTAAATAATGATATATTCGGTCTATTATCTATGGTGAATGAAAAATAGCATGGTAATGGTGAGTTCCTTTTGAAAATACTTCAGTTATTGGCTATTTATTTTCCTGATAGTAAGTAAGCAATGAAGCCATTCAAAGGGAGGAAACAACATATAAGAAAAAAAGTTTAAGGTAACAGGAACAGGAGAAAGGATAATCCATTTTAAACAAGTTAGGAGAATGGAGATTCTGTGACATAAGTACTAATATATCAATAGTTCACTTGAAAAGCAAAATCCTTCTCATACATATACAGAGAATTTTATAGTGATGTATGCCAAAATTTAAAAAAAATTGATGATGAATTTCCTATTTGGAGGAGGAGGAATTGGTTCCTCCATGTTTTATTCCTGCTGTACATAAAATAAAATAAACCATCTGCTTCACATTGTCTGCCCTCCACCTCCTTCTGGGGACCCCAGATACTCCCAGTTTCCAATTTCTCCCAGTTACTATACTCAGGATCATGCATGTGTGTGTGCTAAGTCTCTCCAGTCATTTCCGACTCTTTGCAACCCTACGTGGGACATTCAAAATATGCAAATATGAATTTTCATGAACAGAGGAAAGGTGTACATTTTGCAAGCATGTTGGGATTAAATGTGTTTTTGATGTAGAGAAGTGGATGAACTCACCATTGACAAAAGGCAACAGAAAAAACAATTAAATATAAAGAAGGTAGATAGGACAAATTAATACAAAAATAGATCTTCCAGAAAAATAGCACATCACAAACCCAAATTATAATAAGTAAACAGAGATAACTCAAAGTTAGGTTGAGGAAGAGGGACAAGGAAGAGACAACTATATACATATACAGAAGGGAATGTGCTGGAATTGTGTCTGTGTATGTGGTAGAATGGTACTGGAAGATGATGGAGAGGAATACATTATCCCATTTCTGCCCCCTCATCTTCGTCTTTGCTACTTTTATTTTCCTCTAATCTCAGGGAATTCCAAGGCTAATATTTTGCAATTCAGGTGTCCTTTTACTGACAAGTTTGCCGATAAAGCTATCATTAATTTTGCTGATTTTACTGGAGTAAAAATTATACTCAAGGACATTTTATTTACTGAAATTTGTTTCAATTACTATACTAAAGACCTTGTATGATTTCATTTCGGTACAAGGAGAAACAGAGGCCCAATGTATCCTATAAAGGGCTTCCTGGTGGGTCAGATGATAAAGAATCTGCCTGCAATGTAGGAGACCCAAGTTTAATCCCTGGGTAGGGAAGATCGTCCAGAGAAGGGTATGGCTACCCACTCCAGCATTCTTGCCTGGAGAATTCCATGGACAGAGGACCCTGGTAGACTATAGTCCATGGGGTTGCAAAGACTTGGACACGACTGAGTAACTAACACTAGCAACTAGCTAGTGCCCTATAAAAACTACTACAAAACTATTAGTTCTAGTAGATTTTCAAATGTTTCTGGGACAATCTGTTAACTTCTTGAGCAAAATGGTGTTTTGGGTCTATTTCTTAATCTTTAAAAATCTATTAACTTACTCTTAATATTACTCCTGATTTTTGTGGTAGTTTTATTTGAAAGAAAATGAAATGATTCCAATGAAGATTGGAGCATCCAAACTGAGGGTCTTGGGAAATTTTTCTCATGTTCTACAACTTTCTATTTTAAAAAGGTATCCATGAATCATCTTACTTTCTCCGTCTGCTATTTCTCCTCCTTTGCAGGAATTTTTGTTTCTGTTTTATTTTCTATTTTACTTTGAAAATTCTTCATGGATGCAGTGACCTCTTAAATGGGGTTCCTACTCTCCAAGTGGTATCCAAACCACACAGTAGAATGCAGAAGAAAACATAAACATGTAATCTAGAAAATAAATTAAACCTTGTGCTGCTATGCTGCTTTAGTCGTGTCTGACTCTCTGCAATCCTATGGACCATAACCCACCAGGATGCTCTGTCCATGGGATCATCCAGGCAAAAACACTGCAGTGGGTTCCCACAATGCCTCCAAAGGATCTTCCTGACCCAGGGATCGAACCCATAGCTCCTGTGGCTCCTGCATTCCAAGCGGATTCTTTACTGCTGAACCGCAAGGAAGCCCAAATTAAGACTTATTAATAATTAATAAACTGTGGAAAGTTCTGAAAGAAATGGGAATACCAGACCACCTGACCTGCTTCTTGAGAAACCTGTTTGCAGGTCAGGAAACAACAGTTAGAACTGGACTTGCAACAACAGACTGGTTCCAAATAGGAAAAGGAGTACGTCAAGGCTGTATATTGTCACCCTGCCTATTTAACTTCTATGCAGAGTACATCATGAGAAACGCTGGGCTGGAGGAAGCACAAGCTGGAATCAAGATTGCTGGGAGAAATATCAATCTTAGATATGCAGATGACACAAAGAGCCTCTTGATGAAAGTGAAAGAGGAGAGTGAAAAAGTTGGCTTAAAGCTCAACATTCTAAAAGCTAAGATCATGGCATCTGGTCCCATCAATTCATGGCAAATATATGGGGAAACAGTGGAACCAGTGGCTGACTTTATTTTTCTGGGCTCCAAAATCATTGCAGATGGTGATTGCAGCCATGAAATTAAAAGATGCTTACTCCTTGGAAGGAAAGTTATGACCAACCTAGACAGCATATTAAAAAGCAGAGACATTACTTTGTCAACAAAGGTCCATTTACTCAAAACTATGGTTTTTCCAGTAGCCATGTATGGATATGAGAGTTGGACTATAATGAAAGCTGAGTGGTGAAGAATTGATGCTTTTGAACTGTGGTGTTGGAGAAGACTCTTGAGAGTCCCTTGGACTGCAAGGAGATCCAATCAGTCCATCCTAAAGAAGATCAGTCTTGGCTGTTCATTGGAAGGACTGATGTTGAAGCTGAAGCTACAATATTTTGGCCAACTGATGCGAAGAGCTGACCCATTTGAAAAGACCCTGAAGCTGGGAAAGATTGAAGGCAGGAGGAAAAGGGGATGACAGAGGATAAGATGGTTGGATGGCATCACTGACTCAATGGACATGAGTTTGGGTAAACTCTGGAAGTTGGTGATGGACAGAGAGGCCTGGCATGCTGCGGTTCATGGGGTCACAAGGAGTCAGACACAACTTAGCGACTGAACTGAACAATTAATATTGGTTTCTCCCAAGCACATTTTACCCTCCTCACACTGGTCATATATAATCTAGGGTAAAAGATGCAACTTGGAAGGAAAAAAGGAATTTCACAGTTTGGAGACAGTTGACAAAGGCACTCTGAATTCCTTCCTTTGAAAATAATAGTTTGGTGTGTCTGCTTTTTAGGAGATTTATAGCAATCATCTTAATAGTAGAATATTATAATGTATGTATTAGTGTTAACGCCACAACAAATCACCACAAACTTAGCTGCTCAAAGAACATAAATTTATTATCTTACAGCTCTTCAGGTCAGAGGTCCTACATGAGTCCCTCAGAGATAAAGTCAAGACATCAGCTGGCTGAGTTCCTTTCTGGAGGTACTGTAGAACAATCTGTTTCCTTGCTCATTTGGGTATTGCTGGCAAATTTCAGTTCCTCATGGTTGTATCACTGTGATCTCCATTGTCTTGCTAATTGGCAACTGAGGGCTATTCCCAGTTTCTAGAAGCTGCCCTTTTCCTTGTCTCGTGACACTTTCCCTCTGTCTTCAAAACCAGCAACAAAGCAAGCCCCTGTCATGTTTTGAATCTCCATTCCCTTCTCTCTCCTTGAGTCTCTCTTATCCATTCTTCTGTCTTCCATTTCCATTTTTAAGAATTCATGTGATTACAATGGTCCCACCTTGATATTCTAGGATAATCAATCCCCCCATTTTAACGCCCCCTTCATCTTAAAGTTATATGGCAAAAGTTCCTTTTGCCAAATAAGATAACATACCAAGAATTATGGGGATTATTTGAAGGACCATTATTCTGTCTACCACACTTTGAAATTGTTTTGTGTAATACAGAAGCTCACCTGCAACCTTGTGTGTGCGTGTGTGTGTGCTCAGTCACTCAGTTGTGTCCAACTCTTTGCAACCTCATGGACAATGGTCTGCCAGGCTCCTCTGCCCATGGGACTTTCCAGGCAAGAATACTGAGCTGTTGGAGAAAGAAATGGCACCCCACTCCAGTACTCTTGCCTGGAAAATCCCAAGGATGGAGGAGCCCAGTAGGCCACAGTCCATGGGGTCGCAAAGAGTCAGACATGACTGAGCAACTTCACTTCTTCTCCACTTTGCTTTTCCAAGGAATCTTCCTGATTCAGGGATCAAATCCACATCTCTTATATCTCCTGCATTGGCAGGTGATTCTTTACCACTGTGTCACCTGTGACATTTTGTGTCACAAAGATGTTGATCTGGAACCTTGCACCATAATAAATAAACGTTAAAAATAAAAAATTACCTAACTTTTAAAATATCTACACAATGAAGTTTTGGCCCATTATTTTAAAATATTAAAATATTCCATCTTCAAATTGCAAAAACAGCTACTGATTGACATTGGCAAAGATTGAAATTACTTGGGTGAATTTCAATAAAAATTTTGGTATATTTGATAAATGAAGTTTAAGTGCAAGTAAATGATTTAGTAGTATACCAGCCAGGCACTTCTGCCATTTGCATTGACTAGGCATTGAGAGTGAGCTTAAAATGAGTTGTCAACATGAAGTGAACAATTAAAAGCTATTTCCACATGAAAACTGCACACAAATGTTTAAAGCAGCTTTACTTATATTTGCCAAAACAAAAGCAACCAAGATGTCTTAAGAGTAGGTGAATGAATAAATAAACTACGGACACCCAGACAATGGAATATTATTCACTGCTAAAAATAAATGAGCTTTCAATCCATAAAAAGACATGGCAGAAACTTAAGTGTAGACTACTAAGTGAAAGAAGACAATCTGAATAGCCAATCCAATATTCTGTTGGATTCCAACTATACATTCTGAAAAAGGCAAACTATGAAAACAGTAAAAAGATCAACTATTGCCAGTGGTTGAGGATATAGAGAGAAATAAACAGGTGGAGTATATTGGATTGGCAGGGCAGTGGAAATACTCTATATGATACCATAAAAATGGATACATATCATTTTACATCTATCCAAAGCCATAGCACATATGACACCAAGAGTGAACCCTGCTGCAAACTATGGGCTTTGGTGATTATGACGTGTGAGTGTAGGTTCGTCAGTTGTAATAAATGTACCACTCTTGTGAAGGATGTTGATTCGGGGGATACTATGCATGTGTGTGAGCTAGGGATTTATGGGAAATATCTGAATCATCCTCTTGCTTTTGCTGTGAATCTAAAACTACTCATTTTTTTTCCCCCAAAAATTTTATTGTTTCAAGTGGCAAAACGTTACCGGTTTCTGTGGGGCCCCTGGCAGGGTGGAGGGAGATGTGGGGTGGGGCTGGGCTCCACCCATTCCCCGTGCACCAGCCCCAAGCATCCTGTATCCTGTATCGAACATAGGCTGGTGCTTCGTTCTTACATGATAGTATACATGTTTCAATGCCATTCTCCCAAATCATCCCACCCTCTTCCTCTCCCACAGAGTCCAAAAGTCTACAAGCAATAAATGCTGGAGAGGGTGTGGAGAGAAGGGAACCCTCTTACACTGTTGGTGGGAATGCAAACTAGTACAGCCCCTATGGAGAACAGTGTGGAGATTCCTTAAAAAACTGGAAATAGAACTGCCTTATGACCCAGCAATCCCACTGCTGGGCATACACACCGAGGAAACCAGAACTGAAAGAGACACATGTACCCCAATGTTCATTGCAGCACTGTTTATAAAACTACTCTTAAAAAAAAAATTTTTTTTTAAGTGAAGTGAACCAGATTTTAGGATCATCTTATGAAATATAAAAAAAATACATATATCAAACGAGAGGGGGAAAAGGATTTTTAAAACAAAATCGAGAGCTTCCCTGGTGGCTCTGTGGTAAAGAATCCTCCTGCCAATTCAGGGCAGACAGTTTCAATCCCTGATTAAGGAAGATCCCACATGCTGTGGAGCAGCTCAGCCTGTGTGCCACAACTATTGAGCCTATGCTCTAGAGCACGTGTCCCACAAGACAAGCCACACAGTGAGAAGCCCACACACCACTACTACAGGTAGCCCCTACTCGCTGCAACGAGGGGAAAGCCTCTGTAGCAACAAAGACCCAGCACAGCCAAAAATAAATAATAAAATACATAAAATTATTTAAAAAAAAACAACCTATTTTAAAATAATGTTTATTTCGTCTTCATCTCATTCATCTCTTAAAAGGGATATTTGTGTTTTTAAACAGATATCCCCAATATGGCTTTAATTTATACAACAAATAAATATATTGTTATAAGTAAATATCCCTTATAAATAAATAACATTGTCCTAAATTTTTACTTATAGTTGTGAGCCACAAAATTGAAAATTACACTAAGAAGGTCACACTAAATATATTTGGTTGCTAAATTACAAGTTAAAACTAGAAAAAAAAATGCTTACTAATCTGATATCATCACTTTTGCAATTATTTTATAACCAGTAAGTTAGATCCTGATTTGTCATCATTTCAATTTGCCACTCAAAATGTCACAAAAAGAATGGTTACCAAGGAGCCCAAATCTTTCCATTTTGGAAATACTCAACAAACATTTTTGTTGCCTCTTTTCTAACAGGCAACTGAATTTTAAACATCAAACTTAAAAGTCATTGAAACATTTGAGATCTCATTTATACTTCTTCAGAGTAGATAGTTCCACATATTTCCTCATTTCTTGCTGTGAGAACATCCAAATAAGATTTTTGAAATGCTTTAGCAAAAACTCTGGTTTTCTTGGTTCCTCTATGGTTGTTGTCTAATGGATTTTTTTTAACTTGGAAAAAGCTAATCACAAGCAAAGATGTACATATTGTTAACCAATGGGTCATTAAATTTCTAATAATGTTCATAAATTTATTTTTCTTTGGTAGAATGGATATTTCCCATCTCAAGTCATACTGTTGATTTGTATACGTGTGTTTGTGGCTAGTCAACATATACAGCTGGTTCCCTCTAAAAATAGAAGTTAAATCCATCCTACTTACCAGACTATTCCCTGAGCCCCGGAGCCAATAGGCTTTAGATTCTGGTAGCGTTTGAGAACCGTAAACGTTGAGTCTCCCACTTCCACGCTATAGAACTGGTTGTCAACTTTGCTTTTGCTCATGTTGTAATGTTTGGCAATATATGACACATCCACTTGTTTATCGAATCCCTGTGGCAAAGGACAACAAAAACAGGAGACAAGTGAACAGTCAGAATGGCAATGAGCTGCAGAGAAGCTTGTTCTTTCAGTGATTACTAATACTTTGTCATCTGTGATCATTATATAAACCTGCATTTCACACAGGAAAAAATATCTATTAGCCCACACATGATAATCTGGAGTAAAAGAGCTTAGAAATGTGCAAAGAAAAATTTGTTTTCAATGTTAAAACTATTTATGATAAAATATTCTTAGATCTGCATCATCTTTTCTGAACTGTTTCACTGAAACCATTTATTTATGCAGCAAACACCTACCAAACATATACTGGCCTCAGAGACTATGTTAGATATTAACAGTTCAAAGATGATCCCTGATCATCTGTTGTAACAGTCATATGAAGAAGAATAAAAGAATGTATTTAGGTCTTCCCTAGTGGTCCAGTGGCAAAGATTCTGTGCTCTCAATGCAGGGGGTCCAGGTTCAATCCCTGGTCAGGGAACTACTCTCAGATGCTGCAACAAAGAGCTGGGATGCCACAAGTAAAGATCTCACATGTCACAACTAAGACCTGGCACAGCCAAACAAATAAACTAAGTTTTTAGAAAAAGAGCAATGAGGGCTAATTTGCTTTTAAAAAAAAAAAAAAAAGGTTGTATATATATCCTTTTCTCAGAAAGAAATGAGATACAAAATAATGCATAGTTTTAATTTGGAAAATTTGAATTAAATAGTGTTGACTTCTTTTGCTCGCAATAATACCAAAAGTGCTACTATCCTGCATTGAGAGATTTTAGTCACTAACACTGTTCTAAAATACCACATGACAGCTTTTTTATTTATTTCAAGTTTAGATTTTAAGTATCTCAATTGTTATATCTTTCATTTATCATTAAGAGAAATTCTATTAATTATATTTAGCAATTGAAGAAATTGCTATTTTGAATCATGATTTATGAATATATATAATGTAAATATCCATTATCCATGATTATTGTTTATGCATAAATGATCTTACATTGCTTTCTATGACTTTAAGTAGTTTGGATTCTGTAGTGAGAAGGGACGTTACAGAATATTATCCAGCCTTTTCCTTGCGGCACACATTGGTGGATGCCTACCCCAAAAGTCAGTCGTTTCCTTCTTGCTGATGTTGTTCAGGTTTTGAGCACACACATGCTCCATGGGTTCCTTCCAAGTTTCAGCACTTGATAACTGAACAGTCTAAACCATGGCTCTCTTTAGAGGTGGTGCCAACACTTAGCAGGCATTTGGGAGACCTGTGGGCATGTTTTGGTTGCCACAATAATAGGAGATGTGGCTTATCAACCAGTGCTAGTGGTCTATGAGTCGGACATTTCCCACTCAAAATGAATGGGACATTCCCGCACAGTGAATAATTTTCTATGTCCCTTACAATTTTTGAGCATGCCAAAGTTTTAACTAGTGAAAAATAAAACAAAACTGGCTTTAATGTTCTGAGCCCAGAATCTAAATTAAAGGTCTTAGTATGGTTTTAACATACAGTGACCTCAGAAAATCTAATTCTCACATAATATGAAAGAAAGTTAAACCTTCTCATGCTCTGAAATTCTAGTTGATAATAAAACCATTTCCCTAGACATTTTTAAAATATTTTTAAATTGGAGGATAATTGCTTTACAATATTGTGTTGACTTCCGCCATACATCAACATGAATCAGCCGTAAGTATACATGTGCCCCCTCCCTCTTGAACTTCTCCCCCACTCCCACCCCATCTCACTCCTCTAAACTGTCACAGAGCACTGGGTTGAGCTCCCTGATCCTGTACAAAACTTCCCAATAGCTATCTGTTTTCCATATGGTGGTGCATACATGTCAATGCTGCCCTCTCAATTTGTCCCACCCTCTCCTTCCCCTGCTGAGTCTAAAATCTGTTCTCTAGGTCTGTATCTCTATTCCTGCCTTGTAAATAGGTTCATCAGTATCATTTTTCTAGACTCCATATATATGCCTTAATATACCAAATTTTTTTTCTCTGACTTTCTTCACTCTGTTTAACAGGATCTAGGTTCATCCATCACACTAGAACTGACTCAAATGCATTCCTTTTTGTGGCTGAGTAATATTCCATTGCATATATCCTTAGACATTTTTGGCATTTCATTTCTAATTAAAAAATTGAAATGGAAGTACAAACTAATTTGCCCTAGTATGCTCTTGGAAGAGGGGCAAGCAGCATCAATGATGCAAATGAGGAGAATACAATGGGGACTGTGCGAACATGGTGGCAAAATCCACGAATCTGGTGCAAGGATCTTAAGACCGCAGACAGACTTGAGAGCAGAATACTCGTGACAGAAGCAGTCTGTGATTGGGATGCATGTGCTAGAAACAATCCAGTACCAATGCACACAGACCTCAAAGAACAGAGTGGACTATGTTAGGAATCTAGGTTGTTCGGACAGAGACTGAAAATTCAAGTCATTTACAAATACATTGATGAGAGGTTTGAAATTCAGGAGGCTGTCTATGAAGTACGGAACAGAAAATTAAACAAGACTATTAAGAACCAGAGCATTGTAAGCCCATTCACGGGAGACTAAACAGAGTTTATAATTTAGACAATGGGTGTGGACAATAACAGAAACAAGGACATTATAACAATCCTTTATTTCAAACACAGTATCAGGAACTCTTCTCCACATCTATAATCCATTTCTACTCTAGATTTTTTTTTTTTTTTTACATATTGGCAAAGTAACCCTAATAAAGTCATTTTTCCTCTCAACTAGGAAAGGCTAAATAAATCATAGTTAGACTAACAAATGAATTTCATCTGTCACGGTTGTATATGTGTGCTACGTCACTTCAGTCATGTCCGACTGTTTGTGACCCTATGCACCGTAGCCCGCCAGTCTTCTCTGTTCGTGGGACTCTCCAGGCAAGAATACTGGCACGGATTGCCATCCCTTCCTCCAGGGGATCTTCCTGACCTAGGGATCAAACCTGCCTCTCTTATGTCTCCTGCATTGGCACATGGATTCTTTATCACCGAGCCACAGGGGAAGTGCCCCCCGTCAAGGTTAACGTGGGAAGAAATGCCTGACTTGCCATTTGTCACTTACATTCTTTACTATTCTATTTCTGACCACCCACAAAATTCTTAGCACATACTAGTCTCATCAAACCTAAGTAATCTATTTTCTTCTTCCCCCATGTATTCTCTTCACCTCTGGAATGTCACTTATTCCAACTGCATTCCATGTGTGTAGTGATCCTATGTAATGATCCTTTTGTTCCAGACCTTTGACACTAGAGACAGAACAGAAAGGTAAAGTCCCTGACTAAATGAAGACAGTCAAAGAAGCAGGGAGTTAAAGTGTGGATGATGTAGTTTAGAGCAGAATAAAGAAAAGATGCTGAGAGCAAGCAGAGTAGCGACTAATCGCCTGCCTACATTCATTACCATTAATTCATTCAACTACTACGTATAAAACAACCACAAATGCCAAGCCATGGTTTAAAACTGGTTATGTTGAAAGAAGACTTGATTTGTGTTTTCTCTGGCTAAACTTATTCCCAGTCCTCCCCCTCTAACTGGTTCTCAGATGTGAACGTGCATCTGGGGCGCTTGATCAAATACAAATCACTGACATAACACCTCAGAGATTTGAATTCAGGCCATAAGGATAGTCCTGAGTGTCGGGAGATTAGCAGGCAGTCCAGGTGGTTCTGATTTGAGGATCTGACTTTGAGAAAGGCAGCATTAGAATATCATTCTCACAGTGTGCCCCTGGGAGCATCCATATTGGCATCACCTGCAGGCTTGTTTAGAACTACGACTGCCTCACTCCGACCCCAATCCTATTGAATCAGGAACGCTGAGGTCCAACATCTTACTTTAATAAGCCCTCTAAGTGTTCTGCTGGATATTTAGAATCACACCCTGGAGTGAAGGACTGCCTGAAGCCTGTGAAACAGATCATACAGCTCTGCCTGAGATATTGGCAAAGTGAAACACTTATTACACAGCAGAAATAATATTTCTGCATCTACATCAGGGAACACACTCTGTGTCTTTACATATTGCCAAATTCCATTGTCCATGGCAAACACAAACTGGCAACCAGAATGCCTAGTTAGGACAAGGATTTATCCTGTATCTCAGATTCAAGTATTTGAAAGAGACCTACTGCTCCAGACTCAAGGACTAACAAAGTCTTGGTACTCAGACAGGTCACCAGCTGGCCAAGTTCTATGTAATGGAGTATATCATTTCATCCCAGCAATTGACCCATCTGAGAAGTACCCTATAATTTTTCCCAGTGCGTGCCTGGAGCAGGACTTTTCACATAAAGGGGAAGCTATAAATGGACTTAGTGGTAGTTTGGTAAAATGTTTAAAACAATCAAAGAGCTTAGACTAAGAGCAAAATTTTAGCTACAAAAGTATTCCTTGTCAAAAAGAAACAAATAAAAGCTACTCAAATGAAATACCTAATACCCTGACAAATTTTCTAAAATAAAAATTACTCAGTGATCTTTTTTATCCATTTCAGAGAATATAATTTCTTACAATAAGATTGAAAATCATCATTGTGAAGTTTGTGAATTCACACACACACACACACACACACACTTTCCTTCCTTAATTTCCATGCCGTCTCTCTTGTCATGACTATAAAGGTTAAATATAAACTCTTCTCTAAAAATGTGCCTATGAAAATATGCTATTAAGCACACTATAGAAAATATGATCAGTGATGAAGAGATTTTTCACCAGTTGTATATTTTAATATATTCTTGGTTCATATCCCAGAACTGATGATTTGAACCCAAGAAGGGAAGAACCAAAAATTCATATTAGAAAGGCGTGAGTGTGTGTCCAGTCATATTTGACTCTTTGTGACTCCATGGACTGTAGCCCACCAGGCTTCTCTGTCAGTGGGATTTCTCAGGCAAGAATACTGAAGTGGATTGCCATTTCCTACTCCAGGGAATCCTCCTGTGCCAGGGATAGAGCCCACATCCCCTGAGTCTCCTGCATTGGCAGGCAGATTCTTTAATACTGCACCACCCAAAAAGCCCATTGGAAAGGTATGACTTTAGTTTAAGGCCAATAGATTAAGGCAAGGAGAAGGCAATGGCACCCCACTCCAGTACTCTTGCCTGGAAAATCCCATGGGTGGAGGAGCCTGGTAGGCTGCAGTCCATGGGGTCGTGAAGAGTCGGACACGACTGAGCAACTTCCCTTTCACTTTTCACTTTCATGCATTGTAGAAGGAAATGGCAACCCACTCCAGTGTTCTTGCCTGGAGAATCCCAGGGACGGGGAAGCCTGGTGGGCTGCTATCCATGGGGTCGCACAGAGTCGGACACGACTGAAGCGACTTAGCAGCAGCAGCAGTAGCAGATTAAGGCAGAGATTCTGATGTTTTAATATAGATCAGAACTTCCTTAGGAGCTTATAAAACAGATTGCTGAGTCCCACTGAAAAGTTTCTGATTCAGTGGGACTAAGACAAGACCAAGAGTTTGGATTTCTAACAAGCTTCACAAACTTCAAGAACCACTATTTTGAAGAACAGTAGATGTAAGAGATCTCATCACTCAAAAAGGGCTAGTTGGAGAGGCCAAAACTCAAAGAAATGCAGGTTAACCCAAGTAAGTAAACAAAGGCTACGGAAGGTAAAAATAATGCCAAGATGACTTTCCTTGGTACCAGCACCCCTATAACAGGCCTGGATGTCGTATTCCCTAGGATATGTTCTCCTCCCTCACAGGTGCAATAGTGCTCAGTCAACTTTACCTCATTTATCTCATGGAAATATACATTCCATGACATAGTCATATTAAATTTATATAAAACATGGGAGGAATGTATGAAATTCACAACTATTCATACATGCTCATCAAAATGAAAAGTCTCTTTCCAGAGAAGAAGCTAAGATGTTGAAATTAATTATAAATAAGAAATATTACATTAAAAATGATAGATATCATAGTGGTAACATTTGGAGATCAATAAAACTCAAAATAACTACAGGTTTAGAATAGTCTATTCTGTTATTCACTCAAATTATTTTTAAAAGTACTTAACTCATTCTTTCACCAAATACTAATCTTATATTTAATGACTTGACAATTTACTTGATACAGACATAATCGAACTTTCTTTGAAAAAATTCGAAACAAACTCATTTCCTCCCTGTCCCCCATCTGCCAAAAAAAAAATTTAAGCTAAATTAAAAGAACACTTTTTTGTTACTAGCAGTTTGGTAGGCAGAAAGGAAATCTGAATAGAACTTGTTCTGTGAAAAGACTGCATATTACAGAGAACTATAAAAAAGGGGGGGGGGGGGCTTGTTTCATGATTGCCCATCATCAGTTCAGTGGCTAGCTCATTGTTTCAGAGTTTGCAAAAAAAAAAAAAAGTCCCATGTTACTGATTCTATTTTGCAAATGTCCAAGGCCTTGGTTACATTTTTCTCAAATTTAATAACCTGTATGCCATCCCCTCCCCATTTTCATTTGTGCATGGCTGGCCAGTGTTACTGCCTGAGCAGGAAGCATTAAGGTTTAAGAATTTTTAGATGTTAAGTTTCTTTCGTTTCTCTTGAATGATATAACTGAAAATATCATCAGGCCTGGATTAATTCTGCACTTAATATCTATAAAACCAAGCAATTTTATTCTTTCATTCATTTATTATTTATATTCTGTGTGGTTTCAAAAAGCATTTGTGCAGTTCACCATAAAAGATATAGAAACAATAAAACCATTAAATCCACTTTTAAGAGCAAATGTCAAATAAAGCAGGCTGAGAGATGACAGCTTTACCAGAAGACTTAAGTTACAAATGCCTACTGTCTGGAACACGAAAGTTAGTGTCATGCTTACAGCAAGCCAAAGAAAAGCATGACAACAAAACCACAGTGAGTGGCAAGTTTTGATTTGTTAATTTCATGAAATATATTATACAATAGTTCATAGGAAAAGCAAAATTTCTCCAGCACTCAACCCTAAGGGAAAAAATATTCAACAGTTCTTTATATAACCCTGGAATCAACAAATAGGCAGTAGATATAGCATTTTTTCATCAAAGACATAGAACTCTGCTCCATACAAGTCATATGATATCAGTTCTCAATAAGGCAGGGGGAGAAATATGAACCAGCATTAATCACTTACCAAGTAAAGGTGAACTTCATATTCTGTTAAATACTATATTCAACACTAACAACAGGTGGGGAAAGTGGCATATAGAGTTGTTAATTGACTCAAAGTCTTGAAACTACTAATTATTAATAGTTGTACCAATTAATATGAATTGAAGTTTGTCCAAATCCAAAACATGCACTTTTCTTTTACTATTCATTTGTTCAGCTAAAATAACTTAGAACGGTGATGTCATTTTCTTAAGAAAAACTGAGCTGTAGGAATAGAGCTTAAGAGAGATGAATGAGTAACACATCCTACTCTTTCATTGATCAATTGTCTCAGTCTGGAGCTTGAAGTTCATTGAAGTTCAGGTTTGAAGTAGACAGTCTTGTGTTGGTGATGGAAATCTGGATTTTCAGAGCTGCCCAGAAAATGTATTTGTTAAATGCTTGAAGTGAAAGTGAAAGTCGCTCAGTCATGTCTGACTCTTTGCTACCCCATGGACTATACAGTCCGTGGAATTCTCCAGGCCAGAAAACTGGAGTGGGCAGCCTTTCCCTTCTCCAGGGGGTCTTCCCAACCCAGGGATCAAACCCACATCTCCCACATTGCATGAGGATTCTTTACCAGCTGAGCCACAAGGGAAGCCCAAGAATACTGGAGTGGGTGTTAAATGCTTTGTGCCAGGCACTATTGAAGATGCTCTGGATGTGATGTCGATCTAGCTCAACAGGATAGCCAAGATGAGTCCACTACAAAACACATCTCCGGAAAATGAACTGGTCCATCTCTTGGATAGTATTTTAGCATTGATATTTGGATACCGAAAACTATCTGCCAAAAGTGATGATTCTGCTTTTGACACAAGTGATAATGAACTCTTTAGTCTTGTAGTTATGACCAATATATTGAATTGCTCATGATGTCCCTCCATGATTGAAATATAAAGTCAGCAGGAACAATGCCTCCTACTCTGTTATGCCAGAAAGGCCTGTGTTGAGCCCATTAAAAATCTGAATCACATAGTCTACATATGAGTTTTAAAGGGAAGATTTGAGACAATCTTTAATGACTTTAAGGATGATGAAGGTTGCTGAAAGAGTAACTGTGGTTTTGGACTGTGAATTTTAAATCCTTAAAGCTAGGCTCAAAAACATCTTTATTAGTCAAAATAGGAACCATTACAATCAACATATTTCTGCCAACAAGAAATATGTTTGTTTATTCCTGTAGCATAAAAATCCTTGGTTTGGGATTCAGTGAACTCTTAGAAAGCATTTTCTGCATCCTTCTGGTTATGGAAGCATTTTCCCTGCAAAAAAGTTCTCAAGATGCTTGAAGAAGTGGTAGTCAGTTGGCAAGAGGTCAGGTGAATATGATGAATGAGGCAAAACTTCAAAGCCCAATACATTCAACTTCTGAAGCATTGGTTGTATGACGTGGTCAGGCGTCGTTGTGGAGAACAATCAGGCCTTTTCTGTTGACCAATGCCAGCTGCAGGAGTTGCAGTTTCTGGTGCATCTCATCGATTTGCTGAGCATACTTCTCAGATGTAGTGGCTTCACCAAGATTCAGAAAGCTGTAGTGGATCGGATGGGCAGCAGGCCACCAAACAGTGATCATGGCCTTTCGGGGCGGGGGGTGCAAGTTTGGCTTTGGGAAGTGCTTTAGAGCTTCTTCTTGGTCCAACCACTGAACTGGCCATTGCCAGTTGTCATATAAAATCCCCTTATTGGCATGTCACAATCTGATCAAGAAATGGTTCATTGCTTTTGTGTAGGATAAGAAAAGATAATATTTCAAAAGAACAAGTTTTTTGATTTTCAGTCAGCAAAGATTGAAGACAGGAGGAGAAGGGGATGACAGATAATGAGAGGGTTGGATGACTCACTGGATATGAGTTTGAGCAAACTCTCCGGGAGGTGGTGAAGGACAGGGAAGCCTGGAGTGCTGCAGTCCATGGGGTCACAAAAAATCAGACACAACTTGGCAACTGAGCAACAACACGAGGCACCCACATATTTGAGGTTTTTCACCTTTTTAATTTGCTTAAATGCTGAACAATCATAGAACAGCCAACAGTGAGTTCTTCAGCAACTTCTTGTGTAGTTGTAAGTGGATCAGAGTCAATGATTCTCTCAGTTGGTTGCTGTCACCTTTTGATGGCCAGCCAATGCACTCCTCATCTTCGAGGCTTTCATCTCTTTTGCAAAACTTCTTGAAGTATCACTGCACTGTACTTTCGTTAGCAGTTCCTGGGCCAAATGCCTTATGGATGTTGCGAGTTGTCTTTGCTGCTTTATGACTCATTTTGAATTTGAATAAGAAAATCACTTGAATTTGCTTTTGGCCTACATCATTTCCCTACTTAAAAATAAATATAAAATAAACAGCAAGTAATAAGTCATTAGCAGAAAAAAAAAAAAGTGAGAAATGCACATTAAATTGATGTACAGCATAACATTTATTTAAGAACGCATTCCAGTATCTAACAGCAAAGTTCAAAATGTAAAAATAGAATTATTTTTGTATCAACCATCACTTCATGGGAAATAGATGGGGAAACAGTGGAAACAGTGTCAGACTTTATTTTGGGGGGCTCCAAAATTACTGCAGATGGTGAGTACAGCCATGAAATTAAAAGACGCTTACTCCTTGGAAGGAAAGTTATGACCAACCTAGACAGCTTGTTAAAAAGCAGAGACATTAGTTTGCCAACAAAGGTCCGTCTAGTCAAGGCTATGGTTTTTCCAGTGGTCATGTATGGATTGAGAGTTGGACTGTGAAGAAAGCTGAATGCCGAAAAATTGATGCTTCTGAACAATGGTGTTGGAGAAGACTCTTGAGAGTCCCTAGGACTGCAAGGAGATCCAACCAATCCATCCTAAAAGAGATCAGCCCTGGGTGTTCTTCGGAAGGGCTAATGCTGAAGCTGAAACTCCAATACTTTGGCCACCTCATGCAAAGAGTTGACTCGTTGGAAAAGACCCTGATGCTGGGAGGGACTGGAGGCAGGAGGAGAAGGGGATAACAGAGGATGAGATGGCTGTATGGCATCACCAACTCGATGGACATGAGTTGGAGTGAACTCTGGGAGTTGCTGATGGACAGGGAGGCCTGGTGTGCTGTGATTCATGGGATTGCAAAGAGTCGGACATGACTGAGTGACTGAACTGAACTGAACTGAAATAAATTTTGTTCTGTCCTGAGCATATTTTCCCCATTCAGCTTCTTGAAGTGTTTCCACTTTAAGAGGAAGACTGCAGTATGGAATCTATATCACTTTCCCAGAGACTCTTACTCTGTGGAATCAATGGCTTGTTATAAATCAGTAATGCAGTAAAAACTCTTAAGACTTAAATTTTGTTTAATCACTATTTTCACTTATGTGAAAAAGCATATAACAGTAATCAATAACAGGACAGGCATGGCTTCTGCTTGCCTGTTCCTTGTATATAAAGGAAGATAACTAATACTGCTTGAATACCTACTAAGTACCATGCTTATATTAGGGCCAGATGCTGTGTTAAGTGTATAATAAATCAGCACAAAACACACACAAAAGATTTAAGTATTTTCATTTTGCACTTGAGAAATCCTAGACTGAGTACTTCAGCAAAGCGTAACAGTACAACTTTTATCTAAGAATCATTACTGCGAGGCCTTGGGCAAGCTTTTAACCATCTTAGCCTTAGTCCTTTTCTATGGAATGCCGGCAACACATGCATATCTTGGAAATAGTGTAAATTTCATTCCAATTCACCATTAAAAAAAAAAAAAGAGTCACACAGATTTTCTGGCTTCCCAGTGCATATAAAAGTTGTGTTTACACTGTACTGTAGTCTCTTAAGTGTGCAATAGTATTGTGTCTAAAAATAAATATCTCAATTTTAAAATATTTTAGTGCTAAAAAATGCTAACTCCAATGAGCGTGAAGTGAATCATAGTCTTTTAGCTGGTGGAAGCTCTTGTCTTGACATTGATGACTGCTGACTGCTCAGGGAGGTGGCTGCTGAAGATTGAGGGGCTGTGGAAATTTCTCAGAGTAAGACAACAATGAAGTTTGCCACATCAACAGACTTCCTTTCACAAATGATTTATTCGTAGCATACAAGGCAGTTTCATAACATTTAACCCACAGTAAAATTTCTTTCAAAATTGGAGTCAGTCCTCTCAAACATTGCCACTGCCTTATCAACTGTGTTTACACTTCAGTTCAGTTGCTCAGTCATGTCCGCCTCTTTGCGACCCCATGGACTGTAGCACACCAGGCTTCCCTGTCCATCACAACTCCCAAAGCTTGCTCAAACTCATGTCAAGTCAGTGATGCCATCCAACCATCTCATCCTCTGTTGTCCCCTTCTCCTCTTGTTTTCAATCTTTCCCAGCATCAGGGTCTTTTCCAAGGAGTCAGTTCTTTGCATTAGGTGGCCAAAGTATTGGATTTTCACCTTTAGGATCAATCCTTTCAATGAATATTCAGGAATGATTTCCTTTTGGATGGATTGCTTGGATCTCCTTGAAGTCCAAGGGACAACACCACAGTTCAAAAGCATCAATTCTTTGGCACTCATCTTTCTTTATAGTCCAACTCTTACATCCATACATGACTACTCAAAAAACCATAGCTTTGACTAGACAAACCTTTGTCAGCAAAGTAATGTTACTGCTTCTTAATATGCTGTCTAGGTTGGTCATAGCTTTTCTTCCAAGGAGCAAGGGTCTTTTAATTTCATGGCCGCAGTCACCATCTGCAGTGATTTCAGAGCCCCCCAAAATAAAGTCTTTCACTGTTTCCATTGTCTCCCCATCTATTTGCCATGAAGTGATGGGACCAGATGCCGTGATCTTAGTTATCTGAATGTTGAGTTTTAAGCCAACTTTTTCACTCTCCTCTTTCACTTTCATCAAAAGGCTCTTTAGTTCTCTGCTTTCTGCCATAAGGGTGATGTCATCTGCATATCTGAGGTTATCGATATTTTCCCCAGCAATCTTGATTACAGCTGTGCTTCATCCAGCCTGCCATTTCACATGATATATTCTTCATATAATTTAAATAAGCAGAGTGACAATATACAATCTCAACATACTCCTTTTCCTATTTGGAACCAGTCTGTTGTTCCATGTCCGGCTCTAACTGTTGCTTCCTGACCTACATACAGATTTCTCAGGAGGCAGGTCAGGGGGTCTGGTATTCCCATCACTTGAAGAATTTTCCACACTTTGCTGTGATCCACACAGTCAAAGACTTTGGCATAGTCAATAAAGCAGAAGTAGAAGTTTTTCTGAAACTCTCTTCCTTTTTCTATGATCCAGTGGATGTTGGAAATTTAATCTCTGATTCCTCTGCCTTTTGTAAATCCAGCTTGAACATCTGAAAGTTCATGGTTCACATACTATTGAAGTCTGGGTTGGAGAAGTTTAAGCATTACTTTGCTAGCATGTGAGATGAGTGCAATTGTGCGGTAGTTTGAGCATTCGTTGGCATTTCCTTTATTTGAGATTAGAACGAAAACTGACCTTTTCCAGTACTGTGGCCACTGCTGAGTTTTCCAAATTTGCTGGCATATTGAGTGCAGCACTTTCACAGCATCATCTTTTAGGATTTGAAATAGCTCAACTTGAATTCCATCACCTCCACTAGATTTGTTCACAGTGATGCTTCCTAAGGCCTACTTGACTTTGCATTCCAGGATGTCTGGCTCTAGGCCAGGGATCACACTACTGTGGTTATCTGGGTCATGAATATCTTTTTTGTATAGTTCTTCTGTATATTCTTGCCACCTCTTCTTAATATTTTCTGCTTCTGTTAGGTCCATGCCATTTCTGTCCTTTATTGTGCCCATCTTTGCATGAAATGTTCCCTTGGTATCACTGTTTTTCTTGAAGAGATCTCTAGTCTTTCCCATTCTATTGTTTTCCTCTATTTCTTTGCATTGATCACTGAGGAAGGCTTTCTTATCTCTCCTTGCAATTTTTTGGAACTCTGTTTTCAAATGGGTATATCTTTCCTTTTCTCCTTTGCCTTTCATTTCTTTTCTTTCCTCAGCTATTTTTAAGGGACTTCCCTGGTGGCTCAGATGATAAAGCATCTGTCTACAATGCAGGAGACCTGGGTTCGATCCCTCAGTTGGGAAGATCCCCTGGAGAAGAAAATGGCAATCCACTCCAGTACTATTGCCTGGAAAATCCCATGGACAGAGGAGCCTGGTAGGCTACAATCTGTGGGGTCACAAAGAGTTGGACACAATGAGCGACTTCACTTCACTTCACTTCTTCTCAGACAACCATCTTGACTTTTTGCATTTTTTTTTCCCTTGGTGATAGTCTTGATCCCTGCCTCCTGTACAATGTCACGAATTTCATTCCATAGTTCTTCAGGCATTCTGTCTATCATATCTAGTATCTTGAATCTACTTGTCACTTTTACTATATAATCTTAAGGGACTTGATTTAGGTCATACCTGAATGGCCTAGTGGTTTTCCCTACTTTCTTCAATTTAAGTGTGAATTTGGCAATAAGGAGTTCATGATCTGAACCACAGTCAGCTCCTGGTCTTGTTTTTGCTAACTGTATAGAGCTTCTCCATCTTTGGCTGCAAAGAATATAATTAATGTGATTTCATTATTGACCATCTGGTGATGTCCATGTACAGAGTCTTCTCTTCTGTTGTTGGAAAAGGGTGTTTTTCATGGCCAATGCGTTCTCTTGACAAAAGTTTATTAGCCTTTGCCTTGCTTCATTTTGTACTCCAAAGCCAAATTTGCCTGTTACTCCAGGTGTTTCTTGACTTCTCACCATTGCATACCATTCCCCTATAATGAAAAGGACACCTTTGTGGGGTGTTAGTTCTCGAAGGTCTTATAAGTATTCATAGAACCATTCAACTTAACCTTCTTCAGCATTAATGGTTGGGGCATAGACTTGGATTACTGTGATATTAAATGTAAACTATTTTTACATTATATTCTAAATCTTTTGTTGCCATTTCAACATTCTTCAAAGAAAATCACCAGGAGTAGCTACCTTCTCAAGAAACTACTTTTTTCCTCATCCTTAAGAAGCAATTCCTCAATTGTTAAAGTTTTATCATGAGATGGTAGCAATTTAGTCACATCTTCAGGCTTCACCTCTAATTCTAGTTCTCCTGCTTTTCCACTGCAAGAATCTGCAGTTCCTCCCTCCACTGAAGTCTCAAACCCTCAAAGTTATCCAGGAAGGTTAAAATCAGTTTCCTCTAAACTCTTGTTTAATTAATATTCTGACCTTGTCCCATGAATCACAAATATTCTTAATGACAACGAGAATAGTGAATCCTTTCCAGAAGGTTTTTAATCTACTTTTCCCAGATCCACCAGAAAAAACACTGTTTATGGCAGCTCTGTCCTTTTAAAATGTCTTAAATAATAAGACTTGAAAGTGGAAATCATTCCTTGGTCCATGACCTCCATAATGGATGCTGTGATAGCAGGCATGAAAATAACATCAATTTCACTGTACATCTCCATCAGAGCTCTTGGGTGACCAGATGCCTTGTCAATGAGCAGTAATATGTCAAAAGGAATCTTTTTTGAGCAGTGGGTCTCAACAGTGGGCTTGAATTATTTAGTAAACCATATCATGAATAGATGTGCTGCCATGTAGGCTTTGTTTTTTCATATAGAGAGCACAAGCAAAGTAGATTTAGCATCATTCTTAAGGGCCCCAGGATTTCCAGAATGGTAAACAAGCATTGGTTTCAACTTAAAGTCACTGGGTATATTAACCCCTAACAAGACAGTTAAGCTGTCCTTTGAAGTCAGGCATTGACTTCTCCTCTATAGCTATGAAAATCCTAAATGGAATCTTCTTCTAATAGAAGGCTGCTTTGACAATGCTGGAAATCTGTTGCTCAGTGTTACCGCCTTCATTAATCATCTTAGGTCATCTGGATAACTTTCTGCAGCTTCTACATCAGTACTTGCTACTTCACCTTGCACTTTTATGTTAAGATGATGGCATCCTTTCTTAAACCTCATGAACCTACCTCTGTTAGCATCAAACTATTTAACTTATATGCAGAGTATATCATGCAAAATACCAAGCTAGAAGAAGCAGAAGCTGGAATCAAGATAGCTGGGAAAAATATCAATAACCTCAGATATGCAGATGACACCACCCTTATGGCAGAAAGCTAAGAAGAACTAAAAAGCCTCTTGATGAAAGTAAAAGAAGAGAGTGAAAAAGTTGGCTTAAAACTCAACATTAAGAAAACTAAGATTATGGCATCTGGTCCCATCACTTCATGGCAAATAGATGGGGAAAGAGTGGAAACAATGGCAGACTTTATTTTGGGGGGCTCCAAAATCACTGCAGATGGTGACTGCGGCCATGAAATTAAAAGACCCTTGTTCCTTGGAAGAAAAGCTATGACCAACCTAGACAACATATTAAAAAACAGAGACATTACTTTGCCAACAAAGGTCCATCTAGTCAAAGCTATGATTTTTTGAGTAGTCATGTATGGATGTGAGAGTTGGACTATAAAGATAGCTGAGTGCCAAATAACTGATGCTTTTGAACTGTGGTGTTGGAGAAGACTCTTGAAAGTCCCTTGGACTGGAAAGGAGATCAAGCCAGTCAACCCAAAAGGAAATCATTCCTAAATATTCATTGGAAGGACTGATGTTGAAGCTGAAAATCCAATACTTTGGCCACCTGATGCGAAGAGCTGACTCTCATTTGAAAAGACCCTGATGTTGGGAAAGATTGAAGGCTGGAGGAGAAGGGGACGACAGAGGATAAGATGGTTGGATGGCATCACCAACTCAATGGACATGAGTTTGGGTAAACTCTGGGAGTTGGTGATGGACAGGGAGACCTGGTGTGCTGGGGTTCATGGGATCGCAAAGAGTCGGACATGACTGAGCAAGTTGGTGATGGACAGGGAGGCCTGGTGTGCTGGGGTTCATGGGATCGCAAAGAGTCGGACATGACTGAGCAACTGAACTCAAGTGAACCTAACTGACAGATCATTATTAACCATACACTGAAAACCACAGATAATTCTGGGACCTTTTACAGCACAATTATTTTGTCAGATATAAGCAATAACTTCATTTAATCTGATTACTACCTCAACCATAATTGCTCTTATAATATTGAGCTACATTTACATTCAGGTTAAGATCATTCAACAAGAAGTCAAGCCTGAACTTTTACATGCTTCAAGCAAACCAAACACATACTCACATAAGCCAATAGAGAAGTTTATCATTACAGAACCAAATCTTAGGTAGGATCTATACATTTTTGTTAGATAAAATTTAGTAGCATAATGGAATCTACTTACTAACTGGAATAATTACATAATAAATCTCTAAAAAAAAAAGCCTGCAGAGGTATAAGACATAAATGTAACACTAAAGTCACTCTTTTGAAATCTGTTTAAAAGTTAAGTTTTAGTTTATTTAGAACAGCCACCATTTGTGGCTAGGAAAATTATTATTACTATATATACACACATAGGGCATTTGTTATCCAGACATTAGAGTAGCAAAATAAAATCTAGTTACCTAGTCATCTGCTGCTGCTGCTGCTAAGTCGCTTCAGTCACGTCCGACTCTGTGCAACCCCATAGACGGCAGCCCACCAGGCTCCCCCGTCCCTGGGATTCTCCAGGCAAGAACACTGGAGTGGGTTGCCATTTCCTTCTCCAATGCATGAAAGTGAAAAGTGAAAGTGAAGTCGCTCAGTCGTGTCTGACTCTTAGCGACCCTATGGACTGTGGCCCACCGTGCTCCTCTGTCCATGGGATTTTCCAGGCAAGAGTGCTGGAGTGGGGTGCCATTGCCTTCTCTGACATAGTCATCTAGTAATATTTTATATCTATTAAGAAAAGCATTGCTTTAAATAGAAAATTCAGCATGCTCAGTCTTGGCCATTCTATCTAACAAGGGGCTATACCAAAAAACACTAACTTCTGAAGACATTGAAAACAATTTTGACATTAAGAACTCTAGAAAGAGACTGCTATTTATGTCATTACCCAGCAATATTTTAGACCTTATATATCACTACTGTCCTTTGGAATTTATATAAAAGTCTTCTTTTTTTTTCTACTGGTGACCAGTAGAATCATAGGCTTCTTTGCATTTAATTATAGTATTTTGTCTAGAGCCAGACATCCTGGAATGTGAAGTCAAGTGGGCCTTAGAAAGCATCACTACGAACAAAGCTAGTGGAGGTGATGGAATTCCAGT
>SJYT01029515.1:335695-350721 GCA_006410635.1 Cephalophus harveyi
GTTGGAGAAGACTCTTGAGAGTCCCTTGGACTGCAAGGAGATCCAACCAGTCCATTCTGAAGGAGATCAACCCTGGGATTTCTTTGGAAGGAATGATGCTAAAGCTGAAACTCCAGTACTTTGGCCACCTCATGCAAAGAGTTGACTTATTGAAAAAGACTCTGATGCTGGGAGGGATTGGGGGCAGGAGGAGAAGGGGACGACCGAGGATGAGATGGCTGGATGGCATCACTGACTCGATGGACGTGAGTCTGAGTGAACTCCGAGAAATGGTAATGAACAGGGAGGCCTGGCGTGCTGCGATTCATGGGGTCGCAAAGAGTCGGACACGACTGAGCGACTGAACTGAACTATTTTGGTTCTGAGTCCTATTTAGTCGCTACTCAGTTCAGTTAAAATTTTGTACAACCAATAGAAGATGTCAAAACTCCACGATGAAACTGGATAAAGACATTCTCGTAAAATGGTTCAGGTTTCCAACCCCAGAATAAAACATAATTGAATTCTGTCTTGGTAGTTAGTGGCATTGTAAAGATTAAATGAGATAAAGTCTTAATGAAGTCATCACAGATATTAAAGGTGTTTCCTTTTCTGACTTGTTATCATTTAGTCCATAGTTATCACTGAGGTTTTAACTCAAAGTGGAAGAAGTTTTCTTTATGTTTCAAGCCAAGCTACTCTCTACTGTGCTTTAGACTAGATGGTATATTCTTTGAGGACAGTAACAATACCCACTCTGTACCCCTAATTTCTACAAGTTACAGGTACATATTAGAGCTACTCAGTAAAGAAGTGTGTTAGTCGCTTAGTTGTGTCTGACCCTTTACAATCCCATGGACTGTAGCCCTCCAGGTTCCTCTGTCTGTGGAATTCTCAAGGCAAGAAATACTGGAGTGGATAGCTATTCCCTTCTCCAGAGGATCCTCCTGACCCAGTGATCAAACAGGGGTCTCCTGCATTGCAGGCAGATTCTTTACCATCTGAGCCACCAGGGAACCCCACTCAGTAAAGATGTGTTGAATAAATGAATGATGGAGCCAATCAATAATCATTCGATGTATAGATGTCTCCACACAAAGAAGGCCCAAAGAGTTTCTGTGTCACAGCAAAAAAGCAGATCACTGAGCTCAGTCTCTTTATTTCCACTGTTACATGAACCCATAACTGTTGACTCACTAACATGAACCTCCTGTCTCTTAAGGCTTTCTGAAAATCAAGAAATCATTTTAAATGATTTGTAGCCAACTCGAGCATCAATAACAGGATAGGGCAATAAGTTGATAAATTCTTAGATAAATGTTAGATTAACACTTGTGATTAGCAAATTAACCAAAATACAAATTAAATATATTCCAGTCCCATCACTTCATGGAAAACAGATGGGTAACAAGTGGAAACAGTGGCTGACTTTACTTTTCTGGGCTCCAAAATCACTGCAGATGGTGACTGCAGCCATGAAATTAGAAGACGCTTACTCCTTGGAAGGAAAGTTATGAACAACCTAGACAGCATATTAAAAAGCAGAGACATTACTTTGTCAACAAAGGTCCATCTAGTCAAGGCTATGGTTTTTCCAGTAGTCATGTATGGGTGTGAGAGTTGGACAATAAAGAAAGCTGAGTGCCGAAGAATTGATGCTTTTGAACTGTGGTGCTGGAGAAGACTCTTGAGAGTCCCTTGGACTGCAAGGAGATACAACCAGTCCATCCTAAAGGAGATCAGTCCTGGGTGTTCATTGGTAGGACTGATGTTGAAGCTGAAACCAATACTTTGGCCACCTGATGTGAAGAGCTGACTCATTTGAAAAGACCCTGATGCTGGGAAAGATTGAGGGCAGGAGGAGAAGGGGATGACAGAGGATGAGATGGTTGGATGGCATCACCGACTCAATGGACATGGGTTTGGGTGGACTCCAGGAGGCCTGGTGTGCTGGAGTTCATGCGGTTGCAAAGAGTTGGACATGACTGAGTGACTGAACTGAACTGATATGCACTTATCAAGATGTTAAGATGTTGAGAAATTGACTTGATTTTCAAAGGTGAGCAAATTTCTACTAGTGCTTTTCTGAGTTTTTATTTACTCTCTTTTATTCAAAAAGCACTTACTGAGCATTTCCTGAATTAAGGTAGAAGTCTGGGCTTGGAAGATGAGGATGCCCTGGCCCTACCCTAGAGGCCATCACCATTGAGCTGGGAAAGCATAAACCTGTACAACCAATGGTAACACAAACTGGGATGTGGTAAATGCTGTAGACACCAGCGGGTGTACATGTGGTTTCCAACATACATTATCTCTCTGTGTATATATTTCTTGGTTAAAACCATGATTCATCTATTCAGTACAGCAGAGTTTCAAAAACAGCAATTTTCACAGATTTTTTTTCTTAATTCATAGAGTGAAATTTAACAGTTCTTCACTTTTCTATGCAATTGAGAAAAGAAGGCTAAGAAGGCTTACCTACATCTCTGGAGAATCAGGAGTTCTGGCACTTTCAATTCCCTGTTGGTCTATATTTTGTAAATGATTTATACAAGGGCAAAGTTAAGACTGTTTTTTTATTGTCTACAACAAATTTCTCCCCATAATAGAGCAAGAAACCTCCTGCCTGCAAGAACTGCTTAATGTTTTTAAAGAAAAAAAAAATGAAATGAATAGGAGTAGCTAAAAAATTCAGTGAATCTCATGTTCTTCAAATAATTCAACAAAGAAATCAGGTTACTACTACAGTTAACTGACATATTTACTGTTGATAAGTAACTACCTGGGCAATTTTATTTTTTATATTTTCTGTGATTTCTTTCTTATAACAGTGAGAAACCTGGAAATATGATATAACTTTTTAAAGCCAGAGGTCACGATTCAAGAGACCTAGATTCTGGATATTGTTGTTCAGTCACTAAGCTGCATCCGACTTTTTGTGACCCCATGAACTGTAGCTTGCCAGGCTCCTCTGTCTGTGAGATTTCCCAGGCAAGAATCCTGCAGTGCACTGTCATTTCCTTCTCCAGGGACTCTTCCCACTTAGGGATGGAGTCCATGCCTCCTGCATTGGCAGGCAGATCCTTTTACCACTGAGCCACCAGGGAAGCCCTCCATTTTGGATATACTCGATCCCTAATTGTTGACAAGTTACTTAAAGGTCTTCACATACCACCTGTGAGGCAAGAAGTTGGGAACAACCTAACCCTACTGTACATGGTGTTAAATGCCGCTGCATACCAGGGATCCATGAGATGTCTCATAAAATGAGAAGCTTCCAAAGCACATAGTTTGAAAGAAAACTCAAGCAAATAAATAAATAAAACTCAAATAAATAAATTCTGTATTCATTTAGAGAAAATAAATACACCATTTTCTTTAAATTCCTAGAATAGTAAATGAGGCGCACAGCTACAAGAAAGAAAAAATAAACATCATCAAATTAAAATTCTACATGGAAAGTAAATTAAGCACTCTGAGTCACAACTAGAAATATCCTGCTTGCTATGATATTTTTAGGGTTTGTTTTAAGTTATAGAATACACATGTATATTTTCTAGGTATTAAAAATTCACAGTAAGCAAAAAAAAAAAAAAAAAAAAATCAGAGCCACTAAAAAAGTTCATGCTTCATTTCTTCTCTTTATTCCTTTGCTTTAAACTCTTTAAGAACTCTTCCTAGAAATAGACATTCTGAATCTGTACGCAAATTTGGGGAGATGATTTAAAAATAACTTCAACCTACACAGAAACTTTTTGGATTAAAAATAATAGCTGAAGTTTTAAGATTTTTTGATAATTTCTTAAATTCAGATTAATCTCAAAATATGTAAAAAATAAACTTTTTCTGTTTGTTTTTGGTTTGGTTCTTAAGGGCTAATGCCCATGGTAAATGACTAGGATCATGGACACTAAGGAAATGGCTTACAATCATAAAGCTTGCAAGTGGTTCAGATATTCTAACCAGAAATTAGGGCCTGCTCGTTTTCCACCAGGGCACTATCACAGCTGCAACTGACTGCATTAACCAAACGTGTATCAGTCATTCATTCATTATGCAAATATTTGGTGAGAGCCCACCCTCTGCCAGATATTATTGTTAGTACTACAACACAGCTGTGTGCAGAAGAGACAAAATCCCAACTATGTGCTGTAATTATTCAACAACTGGCTGGGGTTGGGGGAGGGAAGAGGACTTATCTACACCAATTGTTTATTTACATAATGTACATATTCCTATCATGACAGATCTACCAACCGAACATCACTGAATTTAGGGCAGGGAAGAGGTGTGCACGCTCAATGCTTGTGAGCCTTGTCAGCCTGTGGGAGCTCACAGCACATCACTGAAAAACTTCCGTGCCCAAGCGAAAATGTATTCCAGCAGAGAGAAAGAACATACTAGTCACATATATCAAAAGCTGTCATGGAAGGGACAAAATAGAAGACAAAGAAGTTGGGTAGGAAGTGTGAGATAGGCAGTGTGGAGTAGGAAGGGGAAATTTTAGATAGATAAGCAGGAAAGACTCCTTTTAAAATGAATATTTGAGCCCAGTTCTGAAGATAGTGAATGAGGGAGCCAAGTGGATAAGAAAGGAAGAGCATTTTAAGGAAGCGTGTCTAGGTGGCAATACCCAAGGCAAGGGGTTAGGTATTTATTTTAAGAATTTTTACCATTAGTGAGGTGGGAAGACATCTCACTGACCAAATGGTTTTTCTGTTTTGTTTGTTTTGTTTTTAACCAAGGAGTGACGTGATCTCACTTATATTTTTCAAATATATCTCTTGAAGTTTTGAGAGTAAACCCCTTAAGCTCCTGCAATAACCCAGGCTTAGATCAGAATCAGTTCAGTTCAGTTCAGTCACTCAGTAGTGTTTGACTCTTTGCGACGCCATGAACCGCAGCACGCCAGGCCCCCCTGTCCGTCACCAACTCCCGGAGTTTACCCAAATTCATGTCCATCGAGTTGGTGATGCCATCCAACCATCTCATCCTCTGTCATCCCCTTCTCCTCCTGCCCTCAATCTTTCCCAGCATCAGGGTCTTTTCAAATGAGTCAGTTCTTCGCATCAGGTGGCCAAAGTATTGGAGTTTCAGCTTCAACATCAGTCCTTCCAGTGAACACCCAGGACTGATCTCCTTTAGGATGGACTGGTTGGATCCCCTTGCAGTCCAAGGGACTCTCAAGAGTCTTCTCCAACACCACAGTTTAAAAGCATCAATTCTTCAGCACTCAGCTTTCTTTATAGTCCAACTCTCACACCCATACATAACTACTGGAAAAACCATAGCCTTGACTAGACAGACCTTTGTTGGCAAAGTAATGTCTCTGCTTTTTAATATGCTGTCTAGGTTGTTCATAACTTTCCTTCCAAGGAGTAAGCATCTTTTAATTTCATGGCTGCAGTTACCATCTGCAGTGATTTTGGAGCCCCCCAAAATAAAATCAGGCACTGGTTCCTCTGTTTCCCCATCTATTTATCACGAAGTGATGGGACCAGATGTCATGATCTTAGTTTTCTGAATGTTGAGCTTTAAACCAACTTTTTCACTCTCCTCTTTCACTTTCATCAAGAAGCTCTTTAGTTCTTCACTTTCTGCCATAAGGGTGATGTCATCTGCATATCTAAGGTTATTGGTATTTCTCCCGGCAATCTTGATTTCAGCATGTGCTTCTTCTAGCCTAGTGTTTCTCATGATGTACTCTGCATAGAAGTTAAATAAGCAGGGTGACAATATACAGCCTTGACGTACTCCTTTTCCTATTTGGAACCAGTCTGTTGTTCCATGTCCAGTTCTAACTGTTGCTTCCTGACCTGCATACAGTTTCTCAAGAGGCAGGTCAGGTGGTCTGGTATTCCCATCTTTTCCAGAATTTTCCATAGTTTATTGTGATCCACACAGTCAAAGGCTTTGTCATAGTCAATAAAGCAGAAATAGATGTTTTTCTGGAACTCTCTTTTTTGATGATCCAGCGGATGTTGGCAATTGTTTCTCGGGTTCCTCTGCCTTTTCTAAAACCAGCTTGAACATCTGGAAGCTCAAGGTTCATGTATTGCTGAAGCCTGGCTTGGAGAATTTTAAGCATTGCTTTACTAGTGTGTGAGATGAGTGCAATTGTGCAGTAGTTTGAGCATTCTTTGGCATTGCCTTTCTTTGGCATTGCCTTTCTTTGGGATTGGAATGAAAACTGACCTTTTCCTGTCCTATGGCCACTGATGAGTTTTCCAAATTTGCTGACATATTGAGTGCAGCACTTTCACAGCATCATCTTTAGGATTAGAAATAGCTCAACTGGAATTCACCTCCACTAGCTTTGTTTGTAGTGATGCTTCCTAAGGCCCACTTGACTTCACATTCCAGGATGTCTGGCTCTAGGTGAGTGATCACACCATCGTGAGTTTCTGGGTCATGAAGATCTTTTTTGTACAGTTCTTCTGTGTATTCCCACCACCTCTTCTTAATATCTTCTGCTTCTGTTAGGTTCATACCATTCTTGTACTTTATTGAGCCCATCTTTGCATGAAATGTTCCCTTGTTATCTCTAATTTTCTTGAAGAGATCTCTAGTCTTACCATCAGAATGGATCAAAGTGGTAATGGAGAAATCGGTAAGATTCTAGATATACTTTTCAAGGGGAGCCAACAGAATTTGCTGACAGACTGGATGCAAAGTGTTGTCCAAAAGCGTATTCTGAAGATTTTGCTCTAAGCAACTGGAAAGAGGGGTTTAGCATTTACTGAATTAGAGCAGAGCAATTTTGAAGGAAAGATCAAGGATTTGGTTTGGTATATGTGTCATTTGCTACACCTATTAGACATCTGAGCTGAGATGTAGAACAAGCAATTGGGTATATGAGCCAAGTTTCAGGGAAAGCTTTTGCTAGAGGTATAACTGGGGAGTATTCACAGTATTGAGACTGAAGCGACTTAGCAGCAGCAGCAGCAGCAAAACACTAGGATTCAAATGAGAGCCCCACAGGAGAGAGCATGAATTTAGTGAAGATTTAGTTAACTACTTAACAAAAACATATTCTCAGTGCTCTGCAAGTATGAACTCGCTTGATTCTTATAAACCTATTACCTTTTCCCTTTTTACTAATTAACCAAAGCACAGTATGGTTAACTAACTTGCCCAAACTCAGAAGTAAATGGCTAAGTAAGTGGCAGATTTAGAATTTCTAACCCAGGCTGTTCAGATCCAGAGTTGTTTGTGTTTTTTTTTTTTTTTTTCAATTTTAATTAAAGGAGGATAATTACTTTACAATATTGTGGTGGTTTTTGCCATACGTCGACATGAATCAGTCATGGGTGCACATGTGTCCCCCATCCTGAACCCCTCTCCAACCTCCCTCCCCACCCCATCCCCCTGGATTGTCCCAGAGCACCAGCTCTGAGTGCTCTGCTTCATGCATGGAACTTGCATTGGTCATTTATTTTACATATGGTAATATACATGTTTCAATGCTATTCTCGCAAATCATCCCACCCTCATCTTCTCCCACATATTCCAAAAGTCTGTTCTTTACATCTGTGTCTCTTTTGCTGCCTTAAATATAGGATCATCATTACTGTCTCTCTAAATTCCATATATATATATATATATGTTAATATACTGTATTGGCTTTTCCCTTTCTGACTTTCTTCACTCCAGATCCAGAGTTCTTATTAGAGAAATCATCTGAAAGCCTGGAAATTTTTGGCACTACAACAATTTAGGCTTCCCTGGTGGCTCAGAGGTTAAAGCGTCTGCCTCTAATGTGGGAGACCCGGGTTTGATCCCTGGGTCGGGAAGATCCCCTGGAGAAAGAAATGGCAACCCACTCCAGTATTCTTGCCTGGAGAATCCCACGGACGGAGAAGCCTAGTAGGTTACAGTCCACGGGGTCGCCAAGAGTCGGACACGACTGAGCGACTGAACTGAACTGAACTGAACAACAATTTAGAGGCCAGGAAAATAAAATAGATCAGTAAATCCCATTTATAGAACATAACACATTTTATTTTTCCATAGAAATTCTAACTACACTCAGCGTAGAGAGTAGATTTACCAGTGTTTTGCTTCCTTTGTTCAGTTCAGTTCAGTTCAGTTCAGTCGCTCAGTCGTGTCCGACTCTTTGCAACCCCATGGACTGTAGCCTACCAGGCTCCTCCCTCCATGGGATTCTCCAGGCAAGAGTACTGGAGTGGGTTGCCATTTCCTTCTCCAGGAGATCTTCCCTGCCCAGGATCGAACCCAGGTCTCCAGCATTCCAGGCAGATGCTTTAACCTCTGAGCCACCAGGGAAGCCCACACTCAGCGTAGAGAGTAGATTTACCAGTGTTTTGCTTCCTTTGTACTTTTCTATATTTTCTATAATAAGCATGTTACTTCTAGAATTAGAAAATATTGTATTAAAATAATATTATTTTGAGTTATTTTTTAAACCACATTCCAAGGGACATATGTCATTCTGTGTATACAACCCATCTCAATGAGAAAATACAGCAAAAATCATTACAGAAAAAATGGAAGTGCTCTCAGCTTGGAGTACGATTAGAGCTACTATAAAATTTGCCAGCCACATAACAATTCCTAGTGTAAAACTGAGCTCTATTAATGATACAATGACCACAGTCTCAATTCAGAATGACCTAAACATACTTAGAGCAGGTACCAGAGCCTCAGGTAGACTTCTTCTTAAGAATATCATTTGTATGAATACAAGAGTGCAGACCTTCTATTGTCCGTGTACACTACCTTGTCACTAGTAGGTTAGAGATACCTTTATTTGTCATTATTGCCGCTAGTCTGATTTTTTCCCAACTACTGGCTAGAACAGGGCGTTGAAAAACAGACTAAGGGCCGTGTGTGCGTGCTCAGTTGTGTCTGACTGTTTGCGGCCTCATGGGCTGTAGCCCACAAGGCTCCTCTTTCCATGGAATTTTCCAGGCAAGAATACTGGAATGGGTTGCCATTCCCTTCTCCAGGGGATCTTCCCAACTCAGGAACCACACCCTGTCTCTTGTGTCGTCTGCATTGGCAGGTGGATTCTTTACCACTAGTGCCACCAGGGAAACCCAAACTAAGCGCTACCGGCAAACTGTTATATTTGAGTACTGGAGACTCTCTACTTGGGGCTCATCAGTCCTTGGATGAAAAATGATATCATTTATTTCAGCTATTTCGATTATGTAAACCACATTTTAAGGATTTGAAAAAGACATGTTAATGATGTTAAATATAGTAAGAAATCACTTTATACAGAGATTAAGTACAATATTTACAATCATTAAGAATTCTCGTCATTCCTATTCTAAGATAAATGAACTAGGGGAAAAAAATCTAGGCATCCAATTCTACTCCCTAGGCTACTTTTAATTCTACATAAACACTAACTTTAGTGTGAAACGTGCAAGATGAAATGGCAAAATGGAAATACAAGGGAATATACTGTACCTTGTTTTACCTGTAAGGAACACACACCTGACAAAAGGCAATTTTCACATCCAAGGTTGGTTCACTGCAGTAGTACAATAAATGGAGGCTCATAAATACCTACAGAAAAAAAGGGGGGCATGAATTGCTAACTCACCTAATCATTCATTATTTAACAGTTATAAATTTAGTATAATTTGAATTATACACAAGGTGTCATGCACAACACATATTTGGCATAATCCTTTTAAGACCAGTGCTAGGTACTTTTCACAAATTGCAAATATTAAATGAAATAAGGTTAAAAAGGGCTTATCATCTATACTGATAGATGTCATCACAATGATAAAGACTAGATATAAGAAATTGAATATACCTAATATGTTAAAGTTAATTACATCCTATCACAGAGCACTTTCAGCTCTGGGCTTTCCTGGTGGCTCAGATGGTAAAGAATCTGCCTGCAGTGCAGGAGACCCAGGTTAGAACCTTGGGTCAGGAAGTTTCCCCTGGAGAAATGAATGGCTACCTGCTTCAGTATTCTTGCCTGGAGAATCCCATGGACAGAGGAGCCTGGCAGGTTATAGTCCATGGGGTCAAAGTTAAGTACATCTTATCACAGAGCACTTTCAGTTCTAGGCAAATAATTCTTAAAAATATCAAATATATGCTCAAGAAAATATATATAAGAATATTTATTATAGAATTAAGGGCTTCCCCAGTGGTTCAGCAGTAGAGAATCCGCCTGCAATGCATAAGAGGCAGGAGACTCTGGTTCAGTTTCTGGGTCCAGAAGATCCCCTGGAGAAGGAAAAGACAACCCACTCCAGTTTTTTTACCTAGATAATCCCATGGACAGGAGAACCTGGTGAGCGATAGTCCATACAGTCGTAAAGAGTCAGATGGGACTGAAGCAACTGGGCACACACTCAAAATTTAATTTATAATAAAATTACAGACAGGACTTGGAGTAATTGAATCAGAGCTTAGGGTATCAGCATAGATAAATATTTCAAACATGATGCTGAATGGGGAAAAAGTATCTTTCAAAAAAGTATCAATATCATTATTAGTGTAAAATTTTGAAGTCTATAAAATAATATAAATTGCTTTGTTATCTAACCATATAACCATAGAGTAAAAAAGATACTGTATTAACATGTGTTTAATTGTGGCGGTAAGAAAAGGTTTCAAGTGTATTATTTTCTGTATATTTCTTAAAACTCCTAAAGTTTTAAGGAGAGGATAATAATCTAATGGTGGAAGTGCCAAATTAGGTATTGGTTATTTGGAAATGATGAGGCAGCATCAGAAAAATCCAACTGAAATCTTATTCAGTTCAATTAAACACACTTTATTGAATATTTATTATGCAAATGATACAATTCTGTGATTAAACAATTTTAAAACCACTACTGACAAAGACATCTGTTTCAGGCAATATGAATGGCTAGATATCCTGAAAACCACTTTCAATGCAAAATTATTAGAAAGGTTAGATGAAGGAGACAAAATATTTTTTTAAATGCATAGCTGAGCTGCTCAAGAAAAAAAAGGTAAGAAGAATTCTGCGAGACTGAAAACAAAGTGAAAGGATCCATGCAGAGAAATAAATGAGCTGAACCTGTCACTTGTGCTCAGACCATCTGCTGATGTCTGAAGATCAGAACCTTAGCTTTTAAAGGGCAGCAGGCAAGAAGCCAAAGCTTGGAGCTGATCTGTGATGGGTAGTCACACCGGAAGCACCTGCATAACATTTACAAGAAGTTTCAAACAAAACTCTGGAACAAGCAAAATAATTCCAGAAGTTCAGAATTGCAAATATATATACACATATATATTTTTTACATTTGAATGTGTGTAGATTTGTTAAATACAAAGAAGAATGGAAGGAGTAGAATATATAAGACATTTCTGAACAACAAGGTGGATATTTTAGGGGGTTGAGAGAGAATTGCTCTACCAGATGATAAGATTTAATATAAAGCTGTAGTATGTAAAGCTACATGGCATTGATGCTGAGATAGTTGCTCATTCATGTCCGACTCTTTGTGGCTCTATGGACTGTAGCCCACCAGGCTTCTCTGTCCATGGGATTCTCCAGGCAAGAATACCAGAGTGGGTAGCCATTCTCTTCTCCGGGGGATTTACCCGACCCAGAGATCGAACTGGGGCTCCCGCACTGCAGGCAGATTCTTTAACATCTGAGCCACCAGGGAAAGAAAGTGAAAGTGGAAGTGAAAGTCTCAGTCTTGTCCGACTCTTTGCAATCCCATGGACTATACAGTCCACGGCATTCTCCAGGCCAGATTACTGGAGTGGGTAGTTGTTTCCTTCTCCAGGGGATCTTCCCAACCCAGGAATGGAGCGGGGGTTGCCTATATTGTGGGCAGATTCTTTGTCAGCTGAGCCAACCAGGGAAGCCCAAGAATAGTGGAGTGGGTAAGCCTAACCCTTCTCCAGAGGATCTTTCCAACCCAGAATCAAACCGGGGTCTCCTGCATTGCAGGTGGATTCTTTACCAGCTGAGCTATTACAGAAGCCTGATTAATAGATCAGAGAGCCCAGAAACAGATGCTTACACACATGGAATCAAAAGGATAATGTTATGTTAATGTAGATGTTTCAACCTGATTATATTAAACATACATGGGGAAAGATGAAACTGTGCATTAAACCATGCAGAGACAATTAGTCATGAATATTGGGGCAAGGGGAGAAAGGACGTGCACCCTTTGCTAAGAGACAGTTGCTTCTCTTATTTGGGCAAGTCTTACAGGCAGAGGTGCTGGCTGCTTTTATTCCAGGCTATGTTCTCAAGGATACACGGAAGAACTGTACAAAAAAGATCTTCATGACCCAGATAATCATGATGATGTGATCACTCATCTAGAGCCAGACATCTTGGAATGTGAAGTCAAGTGGGCCTTAGAAAGCATCACTACGAACAAAGCTAGTGGAGGTGATGGAATTCTAGTTGAGCTGTTTCAAATCCTGAAAGATGATGCTGTGAAAGTGCTGCACTCAATATGCCAGCAAATTTGGAAAACTCAGCAGTGGCCACAGGACTGGAAAAGGTCCGTTTTCATTCCAATTCCAAAGAAAGGCAACGCCAAAGAATGCTCCAACGACCGCACAGTTGCCCTCATCTCACACGCTAGGAAGGTAATGCTCAAAATCCTCCAAGCCAGGCTTCAGCAATACGTGAACCGTGACCTCCCTGATGTTCAAGCTGGCTTTGGAAAAGGCAGAGGAACCAGAGATCAAATGGCCAACATCCGCTGGATCATGGAAAAAGCGAGAGAGTTCCAGAAAAACATCTGCTTCGGCTTTATCGACTATGCCAAAGCCTTTGACTGTGTGGATCGCAAGAAACTGTGGACCATTCTGAAAGAGATGGGAATCCCAGGCCACCTAACCTGCCTCTTGAGAAATCTGTATGCAGGTCAGGAAGCAACAGTTCGAACTGGACGTGGAACAACAGACTGGTTCCAAAGAGGAAAAGGAGTCCGTCAAGGCTGTATATCGTCACCCTGCTTCTTGAACTTCTCTGCAGAGTACATCATGAGAAACGCTGGACTGGAAGAAACACAAGCTGGCATCAAGATTGCCGGGAGAAATATCAGTCACCTCAGATATGCCGATGACACCACCCTTATGGCAGAAAGTGAAGGGGAGCTAAAAAGCCTCTTG
Source organism: Cephalophus harveyi (assembly GCA_006410635.1). Taxonomy (NCBI): domain Eukaryota; kingdom Metazoa; phylum Chordata; class Mammalia; order Artiodactyla; family Bovidae; genus Cephalophus; species Cephalophus harveyi. The sequence goes on from SJYT01029515.1 coordinate 348,785, forward strand.
ATGAAAGGGCTAAAGAGGAGAGCGAAAAAGTTGGCCTAAAGCTCAGCCTTCAGAAAACGAAGATCGTGGCATCTGGTCCCATCACTTCATGGGAAATAGATGGGGAAACAGTGACTCATGCGAAGAGTTGACTCATTGGAAAAGACTCTGATGCTGGGAGGGATTGGGGGCAGGAGGAGAAGGGGACGACCAAGGATGAGATGGCTGGATGGCATCACGGACTCGATGGACGTGAGTGTGAGTGAACTCTGGGAGATGGTGATGGACAGGGAGGCCTGGCGTGCTGCGATTCATGGGGTCGCAAAGAGTCGGACACGACTGAGCGACTGAACTGAACTGATGTTCTCAAGCCTAGTTATAGAAAAAACAGCCTTGGAAGCACAAGATGCCACTCTCTGTAGTATAAGGCAGGTTTTATTACTATTTATTATCCAGTATAATATAGACAAGATGACCCTCTAGGTTAAAGGTAAAGCATGCTAACCTCCCACTACAAGAGATTTGGGTAACCCTCTTCTGTAACACAACTCACTGTATATGCGGTAGCCATCTGACCTTCCTTGAGTCACCCTACGGGAACCGGGTTTGAGAAACTGGCACTGTAGCTCCTGATATTAATGTGAGTAGTAAAGAACTTTTCACCTGACTCGGGAATTGCGTTTCTTCTGCCCCAGCATCCTCTGGCAGGCTACCTTGTTAGCTTGCAGGTTGAGTAACATCTTAGACTGTTAAAAGTTCTTGACAATCTCTACCGCACATTGTATATAAAACACAATTCCAGATGGATGCGATTGTTCAAGAAAGTCCAAACTTTAAATAAGATGGAAGGAAATGTAGTTGAATGTCTGAAAAATACATCATAAATAATATGCAAGTTGCTGGTGGGAGTTGGGAGGGAAGTTCAAGAGGGAGGGCATATATGTATACCTGTGGCTGATTCATGTTGATGTGTGGCAGAAACCATCACACTACTGTAAAGTAATTATCCTCCAATTGAAATAAAATTTTAAAAAAATATGTAAGTTGCTACCTTATAAAGGAAACTGTTGACAAAACAGACTACTTAAAACGAATCATTTCTGTTTATGAAAAAATGTGACAGGGTAAAAAAGTAGGCCGTAAATTCAGAAAAGATATTTGACAGACACATAACCAGAGGAAGATTTATCCAGAACCTATAAAGAGCTCCTAAAATATAAGAATAAAAAGGCAGAGAATCCACAAGAAGAATGGACAATAAAACATGTATTACATTTCATAGAAAAAGAAATATAAAAGCTTTCATAAATATGTGTAATTTTATGCCACATTGAGATACTATTTTATACGTATCAAATTGATAAAAACTGAAAAGTATGATAATGTTCAGTTTTTACAAAGCAGTTGCTCAGATGGGGATGTTTATACACTGCTGATAGTTATACACAACTGGCAGTTGGAATAACCAATTTTAGGGGCAAAATAGCATTATGAAATAAACTTCTGCACACCCTACCACCCAGCAATTCTATTTCTACACATATTTCCAGAGGCACTCTTGTGTTTTGCTACCAGGATACACATAAAAGACAGTTCATGAGAATACTTTTGTAATGGTAAAACAAACAATAAAAACTAATACTAGGAAAAAACAAATAATCATAGAAAGACCAATGAATAAATAAACTATGGTACATTCATTGAGTACAAAGCAATGAAATGGTTGTTCTAAGAAACAAGCATCAAGGTGACACAATATCATAAGCATGTTAAACAAATGAAAAGAAATCCTACAGTATGTAGTTTCTTTTTCCTTTGATTGGGCTTCTTTTGCTCAGCAAAATGCTTTTAAATGTATCTGTGTTGGCATAAATATCAATAATAGTTATATTATTTATTTATAATAGTTATTATTATTTATTATTATATATATATTATTTGTTGCTGAGTCAAATATA